>VZSE01003786.1:334-16163 GCA_013398275.1 Promerops cafer | reverse complement strand
GGCCGCCCCTGCGCCCGGGTGTGGGGTGAACGCACCGGAGCGGGACTCGTCCCCGCGCCTGGAAGCCGCCCGGGGCCCGGGAGCGGCCGTGGGCTGCCGCAGGGAGCGCCCGGGGGACTCGTGCGCTGTCCCGCACCCGGCCTGTTCGGAACGCCGCCACCGCGCTGTTTCGGGGCACCGGCGCTCGGCCTCTGTGCCGCGGCCGAAGGGGGACCCTGCTTACTGCACGGCCTCTCCTCACGGCACAGACCCTGCTCCCGGCTTTGCGGGGCACTGGCGGGGGTCCAGCCTGGCCTCTCCTCGGAATTCCCAGATTCCCAAACACCTGAGCTGTGCGGGTCCCCAGCCCCGCTGTTCCACCCCCCGCACCGCGCCGATTCGCGAGGGGATCGGCTGCCCTTGTGCTCCCCGTGGCTCTGGGAAGTGGTTCCCCCGGATCTGCCGGCTCCCGCCCCGGTACAGAACTGGATTTGGGCTTTAGGGAAGCGGGATTCTCTGCACTAGGGGCTGCTCGGGTTTTTTGGGGCGTGTAAAGTACAACCAGAGCCTTGCCTCGGTCAAAGCCAGAATTATCTTGGAGCCTCTTTCTGAGCTTAATCCAGTTACCACCATCTCTCCGTCGGGCCAAGGTGCTGTTCTAGCAGGCATTTATTCCCGTTGGTTCCCAAGGCCAGGAGCCCCATCTGGGAATGGATAGGGTGGTGATTGGGTAGGCCCAAGGGGAGACCTTGAACTCCCCTGTGAGGGGCCTGTCTGGGGACATTCCCACCTGTCACTGTGCCCGGTGTCTCCTAACGCAGTGACAAGAGGCTGGCGCTGCCCTTGTTCGCTGTGGGGCCCACTGGGATGTGGCCTCAATGGATGAGGCATTGTCCCTCCTGCTTTGCCCATAAAATGGGGCTAATCCTGTGTAAACCGGCGGGATGGGCTGTGGAAGGAGGATGGGAGCGGTATAAGCACGGAGTGATTCCAGCCTTCTGGCTGTCTGCAGTGGAATATTTCTCCGTGTTCTGGGTTGATCCTTCTGTACATCCACCTGGGAGAAAGGCAGGTGTGTAGGATGCACCTGGAGTCAAGGGGCGACCAAACATACATTGCTGTGCATTTTCGTTTGGGATTAAGAGCAGGGAAGTGTCCCCAGACTGCCCTGTTGGGGCAGGTGCTCCTGTTGGGACACAGGGCAGTGACCAGTGGGGATCTCACACTGGCATTACTCTGGCCACAGTGCCAGGTTTGGGAAAATTTGCACTTTTCTTTGATGGATTTTGGAGTGTGAAGTGCTAGCTGGTTGTGCAAGGACAGGATGAGCAGAGGGAGCTGCAGAGGGAGGAAGGAGTCCCTTGTTCCTTGGATGCCCCTCACTCACAGTGCCAGGCAGCGAGCTCTGGAATGGCTCTATGGAACTCTGGGAGGCAGCTGATCAAAACAAAGTGGGAACAGGTAAAGCACATCCCGTCTCCATGCAGCCCGGGATCTGCCCTGTCTGGGAGTTGCCTCACGTGGAAGGAATTGTTTGTGTGTTTGCTCTGCGCCGTGGGAACTCGCCTGGATCGGGGCAGGTCGGGAGCTGCGGATCCCGACGAGTGACGCAGGTTTGGGAGCCGGTAACCGGGAGGGAACTCTGTCCTGCCTGTGCCGTGGATCCCAGGGGTGGCAGGAGCCACATGGTTGATGCTGAGGTGCATTTGCTCCTTCGTGGGCAGGAAGCAGAGTGAGGAGCTGAAGTGAGGGAGGAGGGAATGTTGGGAGCTGGAGATGTGTGTGTCCCCATCCCTCATGCTCCAGAAGGCACAAGCCATGGAGCACCTGGCTATATGTGGAAAGGCTGGAGAGGGGCTGGAGTAGATGAGCACAGAGGGGTGGGAAGCAGGGAAGGAGGAGCACAGGGCTGGGAGGGGAGTAAAAGGAGGAAATCAGTGAGGCTTTACAGGGCCTTGAACCAAGTAAAGGAGACGCAGGCTCAAAGAAATGGAAGGTGGCAGCAGTCGTGCCTACACATATCCCGAGGGAGGGAATTTGGAATTAAAAGAAATCCTCAGAAATGGAGGTGAAGGAAACCAGAGCAGCTCCCATGTATGAGTGGAGGGAAACCCTGGAGAGTGGAGATGACTACTCCAGAGGTGGCTGAGCAGAGAGGAACTGGGAAAGTGCTCCAAAAAGGAGGTGCTGGGATGGGAAAACCAGGTGGAATTTCTGAGGGAGAGGGAAGGGGGAGTGAGCAGTGACACAGGCGCTGGGGGAGGAAGGAGCAGGGCTGGTCTTGAGGAGCAGCGGGAGAGGAGGAGTTGCTGGGCTGGAATTGGCAGAGGGAAAGGAATGGGAGGCAAGAGCGGAGCCCACATAGGCCACAGGTGAGCAAGATGAGCTGGGGACTCTTTGGAGCAGGGAGGTCTGTGAGTGGCCTTTGTGGATTGGGACAAAGTGGCCAGAGAGACAGAGGATTTGGGGCAGAGGTGGAGGGAAAGGAAGGGTCGATTGGCCAGAGGTGGGCAGGTTGTAGGGCTGGGAAAGGGGATGGCTGGGAAAGAATGTGGGTGTTTGGGGGAATTGGGGCCTGAATTAGAGTAATCTGTGGGAATTTGGGGTGGATTTTCCTTGTGTTTCTCCTGGACCCCTTAAGGATTGCAGAGCAGAGATCCCGGCACACTGTGCTGCACTTTGACAGCTTCTGCCTGGGCCTCTGCACTAGGGCTGGGGCTGGGGAGTCCTGCAGGGTCTCAGCACGCCAGGGGGATCAGGAAGGCATTCCTGGGAGCAGTGTGGTGGCTCTGGGAGCCGGGATGGGCTCGGCAGCCTCCTGTTTGATGAGCTGTGGAGTTATTCCGGGCACAGGCAGCTGGAGCAGGGATGCATTTGCATCGCTTCTCGCTGGGGTGTCACTAATGACAGCACTGGGGCTCTCCCCCTGCTCATGGGCCTGTCCCATGGGTACCTGATTCCATGGGGAGCAGGCTCTGGCACGCACAGCTCTGCAGGCATCACCCTGTGGAAGGGCTGGAGCACCTGGATCTCTGGCTGGAAGGGCTGGGGCAGAGCAGGGCCACGAGACGCATGCCCATGGCGCCCTGCGAGGGCAGGGTGGGGATCTCCGGAGGAGGAATTATCAGGGAACAACTCCTTCTGCCTGGCAGCGTCTGTTTGAACCCGAGGTGTGGCCGTGCCTCCATGGCGGAGCGTTCAAAGGGCCGGGTGCTCTGGGAGCAGATTGCTCCTGCTAAAGCAATCAGCAGTGATGTCAGGCCTGGACTTCCGATAGCCCATCCCTGGAATTGCTGTTGGGCTCGGCTCTGTGGGGTGTTGGGCTCTTCCCCGAACAGGCAGAGCGGGGCTGGGAAACTGCTGCTCTCCAGGGAACTCTGTCCCTGCTATGGAAAACAGCTTTCCCTGGTGTTACTGTTCAATTTGCTCCACTCAGGAGCTGCTGCCAGGTGAAACCTGCACGTTCCCGGCCGGGCAGAGCATTGGCCCCACGTTTCCTCTCACTCCCAAGAGCAGGGAAACCTTGGGGTGGGAGGTTGAGCTTTGGTCCTGCAGAGGCCGAGTGGCGGGAGCTGTTCCTGGCTGAGTCAGCCGGGGTGGCTGACGCCGTGAGCCGGGGCTGAACCCGCTTGATGGTAACGCATCCTTGTCATTAAACCTGCCTTTAATTGGGTGCTGCATCTCTCCCAGCCTTCACCCGCGTTTAGTCAGCGCTAGGGAGCTCCCTGCCCACCCCGAAGGAGAAATTGGGGAGGCAGAGAAAGCTGGAAGGGAGAAAGGAGTGAGCTGTGGGCCTGCAGTGCCACGGAGGCAGCAAGCGGAGGGTGGGTGACAGACGGTGACAAGGTGAGGAGTGTAGCAGCAGGAACTGGTGGGATATGATGGATGATGGGCTTGTGGCTGCTTGGGGCAGGGCAGGAGCGTGGGCTGGGACACCTTCCACTATCCCAGGTTGCTCCAAGCCCCATCCAGCCTGGCCGTGGACACTTCAAGGAATGTGGCATCCACAGCTCCTCTGGGCAAGCTGTGTCAGGGCATCACCACCCTCACAGGGAAGAATTTCTTCCCAATATCCCATCTAACCCTGAGCTCTGTCATTTCAAATCCACTCCTCCTTGTCCTGGCGCTACAGTTCCTGATGAATCCAGAGCTGCAAAGGCCACCTCCGATCATGGTGTTTTCCATGGGCCTCTCCTGTCTCCTGCCCTCCAGGGAAGGGGGTGAGATTCCTGGATGTTTTTTCCTCCTGTGGTCTCCACCCTTATGTTAAGTCCTGGAGCCTCTGCTCAGCCGCTGCCCCTCAGGGAGCCAGCACTTGCTGGTGCTGGGATTTGAGCCAGATCTGCAGGAAGGAATTCATGGTGTCCCTCCAGTCCTTCCAGGGCTTGGGGTGGGTTTCTCGGTGGTAGAGGGGGTGGCTTGGAGTTCCTGCAGCAGCCAGTGCCCCTGGGCTGGGACAGGAGACGCTGTGGCCAGGCTGCTGTGGCTAATGACAGCTGGCTCCATCCCTTCCCTCACCGTGCTAATTTCTGTTGTTGTTTTTTCCAGGTGAGCTGTGGTGCACCAGACCTCGAGTTTTAATGCTTTTATGTAGCTTTTTTTAAAAGACGGATGGATGGATAAATGAAGAAGGATTTTAACGAAGGAAGGGGAAGGGAAAAATGGAGCTGTTTGGAACAAACTGAGGTTTCCCCCTGCACCACCTAGGCCATGGGTGAGACAGAGCTGCTCAGCACCACTTGCACCCTTTGGTGTCTGCTGGGGTTGTAAAGGCGCTCCCTGAACATCCCCTTCCCGTTCACCTGCTGGGAAATGGTTGCTGCAGAGAAGATTTAATGAAATTCCTGTTGCTCCCCAACCGCCAAGTGGATACTGAGCCCATGGAAGGGCCTGGGGGGTCAGGAGAAAGGAGCAAGTAGGAAAACCCACAATCCGCCAGACCTTCCCCTCCGCCCCCCTCGAAAGAAAGGATTTACAGCTCAACCTTGCACCAGCTGTTCCTCGGCTTTAACAGACAAGAGAGAAATAAATAAAATTAAACGGCCACCGCCAGCCAGCCCCAGATCCCGGTGAAATCAGGGAGAGTGTTTCTGTGACCCCTCCAGCAAGGGGAGGAGGAGGAGGCACGGCAGCTCTGTGAGGAAGCTGGGATTGCTTGGAGATCACCCCCTCCTCCCGTGCAGCACCGGGGGCTGCAGAACAGCAGAGGCGGATTAAAAAGGAGAAGTGGCTTCCCTGAGGCTCCCGGAGTGGCTTTTTTGCAAGGAGTTTGCTGATCCTGTGCTCTTCTCCAGGTGCTGGCTGGGTGGGAAGCGCCCTGCCCGAGCCTGGGGAATTCCCTCCCTTCAGAGCCTGCCTGTGGGAGTCCTGCTCCCTGTGGGCTGCTGCCTGGACTGAGGCTTGGAAGGGCTCTCAGCGTTGCCACTCCAACAGTTATCCTAAACCCAAATCCCCTTCTCTGTTGTGAATTTTTAATGTTTTTAACCCTCCTTCTCTGCACCCGTGAGCTCTCACAGGGCAGAGTTTAGAGTGGGCTCCTCTCCTGGGCCTCCTGCTCCAGACCCTTCTCCGGACTGTCCGCCCTGGTCGGAGCTCACCCCAGGAGCAGGCGCGGGGGCAGGGTAGGGGTCAGCCCCTGTCCCCCTCCCCTTCTCATCCTGCTCTGAGTCCCCTGGGGCCTGGGCTATGCTGCGGGGCGGACCCCCCACCACAGCTCCAACATGCCAGCAGCCTCTGGAAAGAGATTCAAACCCAGCAAGTACGTCCCGGTCTCCGCTGCTGCCATCTTCCTAGTGGGAGCCACCACCCTCTTCTTCGCCTTCACGTGAGTCCCAGCTGCTCGGCCAGAGCGGGGAGGGCTGGCAAGGACGGGAGACAGGAGCTGGGATTTCCTCCCAGAGGGAAGGGGGATGCTGTGCTCTGGGTGCTGCAGCCACAGCAGGAGCCATTTCACTCCATGAGTTTTCCCAGGAGAAGCTGCGTGCTGGCGGTCCTGGGGAGGCACCACTCAGCTCCAGGTCAGCTGGGTTGGAAACTGGTTTGTGACCTGTGGGTGGAAAACACATGGATCACTTTCTCCTTTGGAGCCTGGCGAGGTGGATTGGTGGGCTGGGGCAGGACACGTGTTATTTTTAGTTTCGTAATCGATTTGTGAGCCACAAAGGGAAGTTCAGGGAGGAGAACTCTGACCCCTATGTGGATCACTCACTGTGTTCTGTCCCCTGCCCTGGGACAATGAGGGTTCCATGTCTCTGGAGAGGGCCCCAGGGAAATGGCCAGCAGGTCAATGGGCCTTGGGGGGCCCACCGGGCTGGGAGATTGTGTCGGGTGCTAGAGAGGCGTGGTGACATCCCTGGGCTGCCGCTCTTCCCTGCCTGGTGACACGTGCCTTGGTGACGTGCCCAGGGGGGTGACAGGCAGGGGAGCAGAACCTCGAGGTGCTGAGGGAGCCCAGCAGAGAGCAGCTCAGCTGGGCTGGCACCATGGCACAGTGTGCCAGGCAGGAAAGCCAGAGCAGGGCAGCTGGAATGGCTATGAAATCCTGCAGGGCATCCCTGGGGTCTCAGCGGGGATGTGTTTGGGGTGCTGGCAGGGTGTGGGAAGGGCGTGCGCCCTCTGCTTCAGAGAGCCTCTCCCACTCGCTGGGCTTTTCCTGCTGGGGCCACAGGAGTCAGCTGGAGCTGCGGGAGGCCAAAGGGATGGGTGCTGTGGCTGCTGCCACTCCCTGGGAAGGAGCCATTGGTGGCGGGAAGGTCACCATGGCTTAGGCAGCCACTGGGCAGGGACTGGGGAACTTGACGACCAAAGACGGGAGCGGGGTTGGTTCGCCCCGTCCAGCACCCGGTGCAGCTGGCAGTGTCACTCAGCAGTGTGTGGCTGTCCCCCGCTGGGACACGGAGCGGTCACCAGGCTCCCAGGCTCGGGGTTTGGCTGCTCCAGGCTGCCAGATGCCTGTGGAAGTTGCTGACTGTTGCTCCTGTGCCTGGGGGATGAAGGAGAAGCAGAGGGAACAGGCGGTGCCCTCCAAGCTGTGTGTGCCACCCCGTGTGTGACCTTAGGGGACAGGCTGGCTCTGTTTTGGCACAGTGGCTGCCGGACAGCTGGACCCCAAGCCCGTCCCAGCCACGGGTGCGAGCAGTGCCGGGAGCAGGCGCTTATCAGCGGGCAGTGAGAGGCAGCGCCGGAGCCGGCGCCGTGGAGCAGGTTTGGCCGGGGCAGGAGCACCTGGGCAGGTCGCTGTAATTGCAGGTCAGCGATGTTGTTTATCCGACTTCAGAACATCCCATTAAACCCCGGGCACAGCGATCACACGGGGCTCGGCCGTGAGGGAGCTGTGCCGCTCCCCGCAGGATGGGTCCCTTCGGACAGCGCCCGCCTGGTGCTGGAGCAGGTTGGCAGGGATGTGGAGCTCGAGGTTTGCCTCCTGCGTGGTCCTGGGGGCCACTGTGCCCCTTCCCTGCCTGGTCAGCAGCAGACTGGCTGCTGACCCCGTTCCCGCTGTCAGCATCCGACCTAAGGCTGGTCCTTTGGGAAGTGCAATGGAAGCTGTGAGGGCGGGCTCTGGGAGGCCTCCCCAAAACAGGGAGCAGCCAGGGGTCGGCACGGCCCTTAAGGCTCCAGCTGTGTTGCTTCCAGCCTATCCACTGGATGCCTTTTGGTCCATCCAGGGTTTGTACCTCTAGGCCAAGAACTCTCTTTAATTGATTAATTTAATTAGGAGCTGCTGCTGAGCACACGGCCATGGAAATGAGGCCGGTTGCACTGGAGGGAGGGGCAGCAAGAGAGGGGACGTTCCCGCCTCCCCCTGGGATGAGTGGGGGTCCCAGGCTTGCTGGGCTCTCAGACAGGTGCTGATTTAGGATGGAAATGCCCCCTTGGGGTCCATTTGTCCATCCCTGCGTCTCCCCACTGGCTGGTCCCAGCTCCTGGTGCAGTTGGCTCTCAGGTTCCCTGTCCCCTCCCTGGGACTGGCAGTACCACTGGCACAGTGTTGTGCCTGCTCCCAGTCAGATCCAATCTTGTGTGAGGATCAGGGTGAGCAGGGATTGTGTTTGTGCCAAGGCCTCTGGAGAGCTGGAGAGCCCGTGGGTCAGAGCCCTGGGGAACAGGCAGGGAGGGAAGGCTGTGCCTCAGAGAGTGCAGGGGTGAGGGGCTGGGGAAGGGATACCAGCAGGGAGGGACGGGCTTCTCCGGGCATGACTGGTAGCAAAAAGCCTGTCTCTCATCCTGGTGTGACTCATGGTGCCCGAGGTTCCCCAAGTCCTCTCAAGTGCTGCCAGGAACAAGTCCCAACAGCTCCTCTGGCCATGAGCGTGTTGCATCCCGATCCCGAGGGGGAACCCGTTGGGTGCTGCGGGACCTGCGTGGCCGCCACGATGGAGAGGAGCCTTCCTCCTGCTCCTGCTCCTCCTGCCCTGTGTGCCCCGGGGTTGAGGCAGGGCCTGCAGCCCAAACTCTCTGTTCGGGAGAGCAAAAGGCAGGAACACATCACACTCCTGATAAGGAGGTTCCCTCAGGGATGGGCAGCACCTTTGCTCTGTGTGGAGGACCCTGATCCCTCCAGCGGGTGGGGATGGTCCCAGGAGGTGACTCCCTGGCTTTGGGGTCACCAGCATGGTGCCACTGGGTGGTCTGGCTCTGTGGGGATTCCCACCTCCCTCTCTCCCACAGCACGGGGGTCCCCTGTGTATGAGGGAGCCGGGAAGGCAGCAGGTCCTGGTGTTCCCTAGGGAGGATGTTGTGCTTGCCCTGGCCCGTGAATCCCATCCAGGCGGTCTTGGCAGCGTATCTGAGCCCAGGGACCTGCTGGGCACTGTCCTGCCCCGGGAGCTCTGTGTCCCTCCAGGAAGGGACCTGTTCCCTTCTCCTGGTCCTTCTCTCTCTGCCTGCCCCAGAGCTTTCTGAGGCAGCTGGATCCTTCCCTGCTTCCCTGGGCTCTGTTTCTCAGGATCCAGGCCATGTGCTTGGCTCAGCCCGGCTGTTGGCTGTTCCCTGTGTGGGATGGCTGCCCGGGCATGGGTCTTCCTGGCTCCCCTCCATCTCTTTCAAGCAAAGGTTTAGGCTGGGATTTCCTTTCCTGGAAAGAGGAGCTCCTTCCACAGGGTTTCTGGAAGGGCGTTTCCTACTTTTAGGGCTCCTCTGAGCCCCCTGGCCCTCTCTGTCCAGCAGAGAGCAGAGCCAGGGAGGCTTCTCTCAAGTGGAGTAGGAATTCAGCTCTGGGACGTGGGGTCCTTGGTTCTGGTGTGTCCTCACTCTTTACAACCCCCTGACAGGAGGGTGTGGCCAGGTGAGCTTGGGCTCTTCTCCCAAGGAAGAAGTAGATGGGACAAGAGGAAGCAGCCTCAGGTGGTGCCAGGAGAGGTTTAGTTTGGATGTTAGGGAAAATTTCCTCATGGAAAGGATTGTTCAGCCCAGGGCAGTGGTGGAGTCACCAAAAAACGTGGCTGTGGCACTTGGGGACGTGGTTCAGTGGTGGCCCTGACTGTGCTGGGGAAGCAGTTGGAATCCTTGATCTTGGAGGGCTTTTCCAACCTGAACAGTTCTGTGATTCCATGACTCCATGATTCTTCCATTGCTCGGGTTGTGGTTTGGTGCTGTCACGTAGGTCCTGTGCCTCCAGCACTGCTCTCCAAGGGTTTTGGGGCCAGATTGGAGAGGCCTCCTCCTCTCCTGCCCGTCCCAGCTGCGGAGAGTCTGCCTGGCTGGCTTCCAACGGAGGCGGCAGGGCCGGCATGGCTGGTGCCGCTGGAGGAGCCGCTCCCCAGCCCGGGGCAGAGCTCGCGGGGCTGGGCTGGCAGATGCCATCCCGGGAGATGCCGGCCTGATACGGAGCAGGGAGGCAGCGCCCAGGGTGCCCAGCAGGGCGGCTCCTCAGGAGCGACGGGGGAAGAGGCTTTGGGGAAGGTGGTTTGCAGGAGAAGCTTGGAGTGTGTGGGGCCTGGAGGGGCCAGAGAGGAGGATGAGGAGGACAAAGAAGAGGGTGCTGGGTGGCTTGGCCATGCTGTGCTCCTTGCCAGGGATGTCCTGCAACCAGAAGTCTGCCCTCCTGCTCTCATCCCTGTGCCTGGATGGGGACAGCCTCAGCCTTGGCCTGTGAGAGCAGGTTCCACTGATGATTCCCACCCTCCCTGGGGCATGGAGCAGTGCCCGGTGCTGGGAGCACCCCGCCCACCTCACCTTCTCTGCTGCCAGGTGTGTGCTGGAAGGGTGTGCCCGCTTCTCCTGCCCTGCACGGGGCAGCCCCCCGGCACAGCTGCTGCTCCTCACCCGGGGGTGCCCCCCTGCCCTCCTCAGGGCCCTGAACTGGGACAGGGCCCTGCACCAAGGGCTCGTTCCCAGCTGGAGCCTTGCCATGACAAGGATGGGGCTGCCTCACCCGGTGATGGGGCCCATCCCCGTGGGTGGTGGTGGAGGAGGGGACAGGGCCAGCGCCTGCCCCTTCACCCCAGCCTGTGGGGGATTATGGTGCTGGCACCATATGTCGTCCTGCCCGCCCAGCCCCGTGCTGCTCTGTCCACCTAAATCCATCGGCACTTAGCCCGGTGGGGGGAAGAGAGGGACAGATGCTGCCCTAGATCTGTGGGATTAAATCCCAGCAGCAAAGCAGATTAGGGAATTACGCTGGCGCCTGCAAGGGGGAAGCCCGCTGTCCCCAGCCCGCCCGCTGGGGCAGGAGGGAGCAGGGTGATTCCCTCACTGTGCTCCCACGGGCCTCTTGGAGGAGCTGAGTGCTGGCTGGGGTCCCTTTGTCCTGCTGGAGCTGTCCCTGGGATGTGGGGAGCATGAGTGGCTCTGGAGGTACCCGAGCTGGTGCTGATTTCATGTCCCCTCACAGGGTCCTCTCTTCCCCCGAGCAGCTGGTGGGGCACAGGGAGGACAACATCCAGGTGCTTTCTGGCAGGTCCCCTGGGTGCCCCCCATGCCATCGGCCTGGTTTTCCCTGTTCCCAGCACCACTGCTCTGTGGGGCCCTCCAGTGGGGTCTCAAAGAGGAATTTTGCTCCCTGATGGATGCCTGGAGCATGTCCTACTGTGGCCCCCAGGTGCTCCCCAGGCTGGGCTCAGGCTGTGCTGTAGAAGTGGCTCCAGTTTGGGTGTGGGATGCACAGCTGGGAGGCAGCGGGAGCGACACAAGTGAGGGTCCGAGGGTCTCACGGCTGCTGTGCCTGCAGGTGCCCAGGGCTCAGTCTCTACGTGTCCCCAATCATCCCTGCCTACAATGCCGTCGTCTTCCTCTTCGTGCTGGCCAACTTCAGCATGGCCACCTTCATGGACCCGGGCATATTCCCACGAGGTGAGTCTGGCTCTGGCCAGGAAGAGCTGCCTCCTTCCAGCCTTCCTCCGAGGTAAAGGGGATTTCTGGGTTCCAAAAGGCCGGCGAGGAACCTTCCTCGCCCTGCCCGGTGGGATCAGGCAGTGACAAACGCTACAAGGATGGCAGCTCTGGGTTCAGCATCTCATGTTGGGTCCCTGGGGCTCAGGCAGTGTCAGGATTCCGGGGCAGGAATTCCGGGAGAGCCCCCCCGGCCTGTGTTTGGGGGTCCCTGGCTGTCCCTGTGCCGGGTGACAGGAAGGCGATGCCGGCAGCCTTCGGCTCGGGCGAGCAGGGACTGGCCGGGCTCTGACGCCATGCCGGGGTGTCCCTGTCAGCTGAGGAGGACGAGGACAAGGAGGATGATTTCCGGGCCCCGCTGTACAAGACGGTGGAGATCAAGGGCATCCAGGTGCGCATGAAGTGGTGCGCGACCTGCCGCTTCTACCGCCCGCCGCGCTGCTCCCACTGCAGCGTCTGCGACAACTGCGTGGAGGTGAGGAGCTGCCGGGGCCTCCGCAGCCCCCCACGGGGCAGGGAGCCCCGCGAGCACCCCCTCACCGTGCCCCATCCCCGGCAGGAGTTCGACCACCACTGTCCCTGGGTCAACAACTGCATCGGGCGGCGCAACTACCGCTACTTCTTCCTCTTCCTGCTGTCGCTCACCACGCACATCATGGGCGTCTTCGGCTTCGGGCTGCTCTACGTCCTGTACCAGGTGGAGGAGCTCTCCGGTGTCCGCATGGCCGTCACGTATCCTCCTGGGCAGTGGGAGTGGGCAGGGGCTGGTGGGGTCTGGGGGCGGCGCGGTGCCGAGCGGGGCTGTGGCCGCTCCTTAGCTGGCTGTGGCAGGATGGTGGTGATGTGCGTGGCTGGGCTCTTCTTCATTCCCGTCGCTGGCCTGACAGGCTTCCATGTGGTGCTCGTGGCCAGGGGCCGCACTACCAACGAACAGGTACGTCCAGGGGACTATGGAGGGACTGCCAGCCTGGCCAGGCCACCTGCAAATACATTTTGGGATTTCCCGGGAGAGGATGGGTGTGGATGGGCTGGATTAAAGCTGGGGGAGGCCCCTGAGCTGGGGAGGTAGAGCACAGGGTGACTGAGGGGCAGCTGCATCCATGGGGGTGCAGTCAGATGATGGAGCCAGGTGGGCACTTCTGGGGCCCAGGAAGTGAAATTGAGGAGACCCTTCCCTGTCAAGGGTAGCTGAGCACTGAAACAGGGACTAGGAAAAGGAGTAGGATCTCGAAGTATCTCCGTCCTGGGGGGTTGTCCTGAGGGAGCTGGCCTGGCTGGCTGTGACACTCCTTTGTCCCGCAGGTGACAGGCAAGTTCCGTGGGGGTGTCAACCCCTTCACCAACGGTTGCTGTAAGAACGTCAGCCGGGTCCTCTGCAGCTCCCCGGCGCCCAGGTGAGCCCAGCCTCTGCATCCCTGGAAAAACTGCTCCATCCTGGGCTCCAGGCCATGACCTTCCTCCCACCCCCTCCCCAGGTACCTCGGGCGCCCGAAGGCTGAGCAGACGGTGCTGGTGAGACCCCCGTTCCTGCGGCCCGAGGTGTCGGACGGTCAGATCACTGTCAAGATCATGGACAATGGTATCCAGACAGAGCTGAAAAGGACGAAGGTGAGGAAGGTGGGGACCAGCGCTGCCTGCGCTGGGGCCCTCCACGGAGCCCAGGGGTGCAAGCCTGCATCCGTGAGTAGAGAACCGAGCGAGCCTGGTCACATTCCCTGTCCCCGTCCGTGTCGTCTTGTTCTATGTCTCCGTGGGATGGAAACTGTCCCCCTCCCATGTGGCAGTGACCACATGAGGCTTTGCCCCGTCCACTGCCCTTACTGGTCCCATCCTTCCCCATGCAGTACCCTCTGGAGGTTCCCCCTCCTTGGCACTTCCAGCACCCACCCAGGGCACGCGCCACCCCCCGTTCTGTCGGATGGCCCGGGAGGCAGTGGGAGCCCCCAGCGCCATGCCCTGCCAGCCCAGGGGGGCTGAGGCCTTGGCCCCTTCTGACCCCGCCTGCGCTTTGTCTCTGCAGTCCAAGGGGAGCCTGGAGGTGACAGAGAGCCAGTCTGCTGACGCCGAGCCGCCACCCCCACCTAAGCCCGACCTCAGCCGCTACACGGGCCTGAGGACACACTTAACCCTGGCCACCACTGAGGGTAAGGAGGGCACCAGGGCCCTGGCAGCCGCTGGGAGGGGAGCCCAGGGCTGCAGCAGGTAGTCCAGGAGCCAGGGCCATAGGGCAGACCTGGAGCACATCGGCATTCCTGGGCTGGTGTATGTGGCCCCTTGCACTCGGAGAAGCCTGCGGGATGCTCACGGTCAGCTCTGCTCTGCCGGAGGCCGAGCTGGCATGGCACTGTCTGGAGCCACCAGGAGCTGTGCCTTGCAGCTGCCGCGCTGCCAGGACGGAGGAGGCGAAGTGGTGGTGGGCCTGGCTCAGCGGCACAGAGCGTCTGTGGCCAGCTCCGTGTGGGCCTGGCCAGAGGTGGGATGTGATGGGCAGAGCCTGTGGCAGCTGCTTTCTGCAGCGGCTGGAGACCCCACAGCTCTCCCGGCCCTGGCTGGGTTCTGCTGCCCGGTGAGGGCTGTGGTGTGTGTGCGTCCCATTGAGTGCCGTGACACCCCCGTGCCGTGCACCCCCGGGGTGTCACCCAGCCGGGGCTGCCGCAAGAGCACGGAAGTGCCAGCCCCACACGTGTGGCTGTGGGGACAACCCTTCCTCCCGGTCTGTCTCTCCCACCCTGGTGCACCTCTCCTGCAGCCCTTCCCTGCCCCTGGTCTGTCTGCCCCAGGCTCGGAGTCGGTTCTGGGGCGGGGAAGTTGGGGCTCGGCGCGTTCCTTGCCCGCAGCCGCCCTGAGTGTGCCCCTCTCTCCCGGCGCAGACAGCAGCTTGCTAGGCAAGGACAGCCCCCCGACTCCCACCATGTACAAGTACCGGCCCGGTTACAGCAGCAGCAGCAGCTCGGCGGCCCTGCCCCACTCCACCAGCGCCAAGGTAAGGCTGGGCCCGACGTGGGGCACCAGCCCCGAGGGGATGCCACCTATTTCCTGGTGGGGGAATGGTTTAGGGCATGCACTGGGAGCTCTCCATGGTCATTCTGTGGGTAACTGCTGCCCCTCTGCCCCTCAGCTGAGCCGAGTGAACAGCCTGAAGGAGCCCAACTCCATCTGTGACAGCGGCCACAAGCCCAGCTACCGCTCGGAGCCAAGCCTGGAACCCGAGAGCTTCCGCTCACCCACCTTTGGCAAGAGCTTCCACTTTGACCCTCTCTCCAGTGGCTCCCGCTCCTCCAGCCTCAAGTCGGCCCAGGGCACGGGCTTTGAGATGGGCCACCTGCAGTCCATCCGCTCGGAGGGCACCACCTCCACCTCCTACAAGAGCCTGGTGAACCAGACGCGCAACGGCAGCCTCTCGTACGACAGCCTGCTCACGCCCTCCGACAGCCCCGACTTCGAGTCGGTGCAGGCGGGCCCAGAGCCCGAGCCGCCGGTGGGCTACACCTCGCCCTTCCTGTCGGCCCGCATCGCCCAGCAGCGAGAGACCGACCTGCACGGCCGCTTCGCCAGCGCTGCCTCCCCCAAGCACGCGGCGCCGCGCGAGCCCTCGCCCGTGCGCTATGACAATCTCTCCCGCCACATCGTGGCCTCCATCCAGGAGCGGGAGAAGCTGCTGCAGCAGCCGCCGGCCCCGGGCCGGGAGGAGGACGCGGGGCTGGCAGACTCGGGCATCCAGTCAACGCCGGGCTCCAGTAACGCCCCCCGCACCAGCTCCTCCTCGGACGATTCGAAGCGCTCGCCCCTGGGCAAGAACCCACTCACCCGCCCGGCCCTGCCCCGCTTCGGCAAGCCCGAGCCTCCCCCGGCGCTGCGGGTGCGCTCGCTGGGCTCCCCCGACCAGCCCGCCGCCCCCCACCTGGGCAAATCCGTGTCTTACAGCAGCCAAAAAACAGCCTCGCAGGCCGGCGGCCCCGAGACCGAGGAGGTGGCCTTGCAGCCCTTACTGGCACCAAAGTGAGTACTGTGCTGGCACAGAGGCATCTGTGGCCTGTAGGGGGACCCTTGCCAAGTGTCCCTCCAAGCCCCTGGGGCAGCAGAACACCCCTCCCTGGGGAGAGATGCTGGGAAGAGCAAGAGAAATCTTCCTGCTCCTCCCAGAACAGAGCTGGTGCCCCCCACCCCACCTCGGTCACGCCATGGGCCACTTGGAATCTGGAGTGGGTGCTGATGGTCCCTGGGGTGGGCAGGGCTGCGGCAGTGCTGGGTGCCGGTGACCTGTCCCCGCTCCTGACCCCGTGTCCGTGCTTCCTTCCCGCAGGGACGAGGTGCAGATGAGAACAGCCTACAGCAAGTCCAACGGCCAGCCCAAGAGCCTGGGCTCGGCCCCACCGGGCCCGGGGCCGGTGCCCCTCAGCAGCCCCACTCGTGGAGGTGTCAAGAAGGTCTCGGGTGTGGGGGGCACCACCTATGAGATCTCGGTATGAGGGGCAGAGCCGCCGCCCCCTCCCCTCCTCCCCGGCGGCCCCCAGGGACC
>VZSE01003780.1:70812-140686 GCA_013398275.1 Promerops cafer | reverse complement strand
GCGGGTTTTGCCCGCAGCAGCGATGTGGAATTACCGGCTCCGTCGGTTAGATCGTGGCGGCGGGGAGCTGGCAAAGCGCAGAAGGGTTCGCAGGGTGATTTACAGGCACGGCTTAGACGGGCTGGTATCTCGTCTCGGGACAGCCGACAGCCATCGCTGAAGAGCTCTAGGTGTGTTGGGAAACAAGTGACTGCAGGCTGGACGGCCAAGAAAACTCGTTATTGCTCTCTGAAGCTTTCACGTAGAAAACACGTACCCCTTGGTTAATGTGGGTCTTGGTAGAGGCCCTGTCTGTTTACCAAAAGGGGACAGATGCATAACATGCCAAGAAAACATGATGATAAAATACCTGAGAAGTTCTGGTTTGAGGACACGTGGGAATTGTTTTTGGGGTTTTTTTTGTTATGATACTTGAGAGTGCCTTAAGCTATATGAATTAAAAAGACTGAATATATCAACTGGTATGCCATTCTTTAAAGTCATGATTAAACAGAGGCACAACTAGGAAAAATACAATAACATTACCTAAAATGTTCTGTAAGTAATATTACATGAAAACTAGATGAGTCCATGTGATGTCAATTGCATTTTTATTCCCATAAAATGTATTTTATTCCCATAAAATTTTATTCCTCATAAAATGTAGAGGATCTTGCTAACAAAACTTCTCAAAGGTTTTTTCTAGATCAAAGGTTACTGAGAAAAGCCCTTTGTTATTAACTCACTGGTCAAAGCTGAAGTAGCAATGACAGGCACAACTCTTCATGTCCTGCTAGTGGTGAGGGTGTTCCTGAAACGGAAACCACATTGCCAACTCCATAAAAATAAATAACTGAGGCAGAGGATGGAGCTTGTATTTTGGGACTTTTTGGTAGAGATTATTAATTTTCCCTCTCTATTGAGGTTTTGATGGAATTAATACAAAAAGACAACTGGTGCCACTTGCGAGTTTTAACTTGTGAATTTTGTTTAAATTCTGTAAATTATAGACATCTATAGAAAAGGCTTAAATCTGTGGGGCTTCTAAGAGATTCCTGCCCAGAGATCTTGGTATGTTTTTTCCCAGTTTGGTTTAATTCCTCTTGTGGCCAGAAGTACAATCAGACACAAAAGAAAGGATGGATACCTGTGTCTTACCTTCTGTTGTCCAGGAGGAGACACAGCTTCAGCTGATGGGTGGTGGGTACATCGCCCCACGAAAAACAAACAAACGAGAAAAGCAAAACAAAACAAAAAAACCAAAAATAAACCAAGAAAAAAAACTTCCAAGGGAAAAGGGGGTGGAAAGCCAGTGATCTATGTATGGAACAATAAAGGAGTATGAGATTAAATCAAATGCTTACCTGTATAGAAATACTAAATGTACGTTCCCCTAAGAAAGAAAAAAATCTACCTGCCAATCAGACAAAACCACATTACTAAGTTTCCATTGCTGTACTGCTGAGGACAGGCTGACTTTTAGTGGCGTGGAAAAACATTCCTGTATGGATTGTTTGTGTTCTGCTCACACAGTTGACTGCATCCAGCTGAATGTGCCAGTAATTCAGCAGCTGTACCACTGGGACTGCGGGCTGGCCTGCTCCAGGATGGTGCTTCAGTAAGTGGCTCTCTTAGAGTGGGAAATCCCATTCCATGGGGTGGGGTAGCAGGAAGCAAATGCCAGGGAGAAGAGGTGTGTTGAAGCTGCCATGAGTTCAGTCTTAGGAGAGCAGCAGTTTTTGAGGTACCCTTGGTCAGTGACTGCTGCTTGGGCCTGGCGCAGCTCTCCAGCAGGAACAAGGGAAAATACCAACTGAAGTGAACTTTGGACCCTTTTGCATAATTGACTAATTAGACAGATGCAGAATACCTAATCAGCTCTATGAACTTTGCAGGCTGGCATGCATAAGCTCATAGAAAGTGTTGCCTCTTTCCTGTTGTTACAATTCAGAACTGATAGTTAGCTGTGACTCACCTGATTCCTTTCAGTGTTTTCAAGTGATGGGTAGGTGTATCCCAGTTTATGAGTGTGTGCTGTACCTGTACTACCTCTGTCCTGCTGAGCCCCAACCTGTGGGATGAGTGTTTGTGTTCCAGGAATAGTTTCAGCTTCAAAATTGTTTTGCCCTTTGGGGGTCTTTTTTTGTTGTTGTTGTTGTTTATTTTTGGTTTTACCGTTTTTTGAACTAGTAGCTGTCCTGCTGAACTCCTCTTTCCTTCCACAGAGGAACATGAGCTTAGGTGCAGGAGAAATACCTATTTAGATGTCCACTTAGTAGATATGAAGCAGAAGATTTTCATTTCTCTCCATCCCTTCTGCCAAGACGTTAGTCCGTGTGCTGGTAATTTCCCATCTTGACTACTGTAACCTCTATTCCCTTTACCTCTTTGCCACTCCAGTCTGCTCAAAACTCAGCTTCCAAGATGAATCTTCTCACCCTGCTGATCTGACCTTGTTTGCCCTGCATCTTCAATTCCAGTCGCTTTTTATTTTTTATCATTTACTTCCATTTGTTTTCTTACTTTCAGAACTCCCTGTAACTACCTTGCCCCTTTGCAACCTGTCCTGTCCTTTGCAAGCTTCCCCCTGACTTCATCTCCCCCTTTCTTCCTTTTATGTCATCAATGCCTAAGACAAGCTTTGAATATTTACTGAATTCCTTTACGGCTCCTCCTTCTGAAAGCCATCTATTGTGTGAAGGAAGTTTTAGTCTTTAACTCTTCTTTCTGTGTTGGCTCTAATACACTTCTGCATTACACTGTAAACCCTTCAGGACAGAGTTCTATACCATCTTGACTCTGGTACAGCACCTGTACACTTACAGCACTCTAAAATAGTCAAGGCACCACACATTTCCAATTTTAAAAAGTCAGTAATAAATCCAGTTAAATATTCCCTATTCCCTTCCCTTAAATTTTTGTCTCCTGTGTGGGTTGGTTTGGTTGTTTTTGGGTTTTTTTTGTTATTTCTTAGCCAAGCCCATTGTTTCAGTTTTTATATGCTGTGATGTAGAGGCTTGGGCTACAGCACACATTTTGCTTCTCCTAAGATCTGTGCTTCCCTTCCCCTGCCTTTCTTGATACTATAGATACCTGAATCATTTGGACAATGATGAGTTTCAGAAAGCCATCCAGGAACTCCAGTTAACAAAGAGTATCTGGACTATCGACCTGGCCTACCTAATGCGGCACTTCGGAGTTAAGCATAAATTTTGCACCCAGACACTCGGAGTGGACAAGGGCTACAAAAATCAGGTCAGTATTCTCATCTACAGGGGGAGAGCAGGCAGCCTTAAAAGCCTTGAGTGTCATGCTATAAAAGCTCTGGTGTGTTACTGATAGTCAACCATGGTTAATTTGACCCACTGCCAAAACCGGCACAGATCTGTTCCAAAGGCAATACGATCCCGTATTGATTCCATCTTTTGTATTTTTAAAAAGTTTGCATGTAGTGTTCATGAAAGGTTCCAACCTATTTGACAGCCTTGGAGACTGAAGCCCTCTATTTATCTACAGAACAGGTACAGCCTGGGCAGCAGCAGTGTTTAGCTTCCACACTTTCCCCACCACCGTGCCTCAGCCTTGACCTGGAAGATCCACCTCTAGAGGTGAGAGGGGAACTCGGCCTCCCATCCACTGAGAGCTTGGCCTCTCCAGGACTGCCAACAAGGGGCCAAGGAGGGCCTGTAGCAGCGGTGACTTTAATGCAAGCTCCTGCCCAGTTTCCCCTGGGAAACCAGACAGGCTTCTCTTATGTAGGCAGCTGAACAGCCGCTGGATAGAAACTGCAACAGTAACTGACCAGGAGCAATTTTAATTTGTAATTCAGAGCAGACATCCTTGTCCTGTTTGCAGTGAACTAAGGGAGAGATCTTTTATCCCATAGCCAGAGATCCAACTTATGCAGGCCCTCACTAGCAGCCTAAGTGGTGGATTACCCCAAGTAAACACCATTCCAGTTCAGAACTTCTGTTATTTCCACAGTCATTTTACAGGAAGCACTTTGACACAGAAGAGAATCGAGTGAATCAGCTCTTTGCACAAGCCAAAGACTGCAAAGTGCTGGTGGAGAAATGGTAAGCTGTTTTCTTTCTCTTTGGAGATTCTGTGGGCCCCTGCTTTTCTTGGAGGCACCAAGCTAAACTGCTGAAAGAGACTGAAATGAAGCCCTAAGCCTTTTTTTACCAATTAGTGTCTTTCTCCTGTATGTCTCAAAAAACCCTCATGTACATCAAGAGCTAATAATGGAGTTTGAAGAAAAATTAGTCATGATGCAAAGTAGGTGATATGAAAATGCTGATAGGAGCTAATTATGTTTTGAATTTGGTTATCCATTACACTTAAGCAGTAGGGAGTGCCTACAGCACTCTAATTGGCTGTTGTTGGAATTAAGGAGAATGCTGTGTGGGTACAGAAGTCATTGTTCCCAGACAAACATGCAAAGTACAACTTAGTATAGGAGCTTTTGCCAAGGGGTCCATGAAATAAGGAACTCCATGAAAGAACTGCGAACACAGAAGAAAGACAAAAACTGCAAAATTTTCATAATCGGCAGTGAAATTCTATTGGGGAATGACTAAGCATCCAACTTGAGCTGTGTCCCTTTTTATAGGGAAGCTGGATTTGGATCCCTGTCGAAGTGGGGTAAATGATTAGGGGTAAGCAAAAAAGAGAGGATATGTGGCAGCCACAATAGCATTTGAATGCCGGGAGTAACTTATATTTAGCAGAATCAAGTGTCCTTTCTAACATGCGTGGAGTCACCTTCACTTTAATTACAGCTGTGACAGGACAGAAGGGACACTCAGTCCCTCTTGCTTTTGCAGTCTTAAGACTGTGGCCTTGATCAAGGCAGGGAGAGAGGGCATATCTACCTGTGCAGTACTGAGGCTGGGGCCTCAGGAGAAGTGGCACTGGAAAGGATTAAATAAAAAGCACATGAGTTCAGTCAGGTGGTGCACACAGCACCAACATCTGTAACAGATCCAAGTGATGAGTTTCTCACGCATATGGAACACACCATCTGCCTCAGTAAGGACAGCTTTTAACAGATGAGGTTATACGCGATGTTTGGTGGATACTTACTCTCTGTAGAAATAAAGCCTCAAGAGTATCAGGCGATTCAGAACTTCAGCTAGGAGAAACAGTCCTGTGTGACACAGGCAAATTTGGGCACATCTTAATTTGGTTAGTGGCTACACAGTATTTAACCACTCAGTCAATAAAGATTTAGTGTTTCAGACATAAGCTTTTCTAACAGCAAGACAGAACACTTAAAATTTTCCTACAACAGAAGTCCCTCAAGTTACTGAGTGAGTTTCCAGCTCCTTTAATTCTCTTCTCTGGGGCATCTGATGTTTCATCTCAGAATGTGTTACTGCAGAATCCAGAGCTGTTGCTCTGCACTTCAGTTTCAGCAATGAAATGAAAAGGCCTTGAATGCTACAGGTTCTGTCAGGTTTTGTCCATAGCTAAGTCTGCAGAGTGTAACAGCAAAGCACTGTACCTGTGATATAGAAGTATATCTACAGTGATATACTTTATAGTATATCTGTAAAGTGCCAGCTGCACTGTCCACCATCAGGCACTTTCTTTACACCAGCCTCTTTCAATAAGCGTGTCTGTTTTTTCCCTTGCAGCACAGTAACCATTCAAGACATCCAAAACCACCTGTCCCAGGGTCATGTAGCCATTGTCCTTGTGAACGCAGTCCTGCTACTGTGTGATCTTTGCTCAAGTCCTGTCAAATACTGCTGCTTCCTTCCCATCGGACAGAAGTGCTTCTGCAGGAGCCCTGACTACCAGGGCCATTTCATTGTGTTATGTGGCTACAACAAAGCCTCAGGGAGTATTTACTACAACAACCCTGCCTATGCTGACCGTGAGTAGCCTGTCCCTTTTGGATAGATTCTCAGCCCGTGCATTACTAATGAGTCTGACACAGAGCCACAACTGGACCTCCACTCACAGTGCACAGGCATTTCAAGCATCACTACCCAATTGGTCAGAAGGGGTTTTGCCACATTAATTACATCAGTGCTGCATTTTGTGGTGTGATTTAGTTGAAGCATTCAGATAGGCATTCTAGCAATTGGCTTGTTTGGCTTTCAGATGGGTTAGTGAGAGATGCTGAAATGTCTATATGCAGAATGTAACAGAAGGGCCAATTTGGTACCTATCTGCAGCATTACTTCAGTGAGCTCTTTCAGGTGAAAAAATCTACCCCAGTACAGTTGTAACCTAAGCTGCTGGGTGTAGTCTCTATACTAGTTTGGTTTATGGATGCTGTTACATCCTGTCTAAGAACCTTTCACCGGCAAATCCTTCTGAATTTTTTGTAACATTTTGTTCCTCCTTCCCAGGAACATGCTGCACCAGCATCAGTAACTTCGAGGAAGCCAGGACAAGTTATGGCACTGATGAAGATATTCTGTTCATCTACACAGACAGCTGACACTCACGGAGGACACTCCTGCTCCTTCCTGCACAGCCTGCGCGGCAGCTGGCTGCTCGTCTCAGGACTCCCCTGCACACACCTCGCTCCTGAACTGCAGTGGGACCTTCAACAAGGGAGGCTTTATAGACATTGACTGGACTATATTGCAATGCTGTCTTTACCTTTTTTTTTTTTTTTCTGATGGTGTATCTGATTTTGCAATGTCCATCTCTGGGGGTTTTTGGGTTTTTTTTCCTAATTTACAACATTGCACATTTGACAGCAGTTCTAAAATACAGGCCCAGAGCCTGTTCACTTTCAGCTTATTTTCAAATTAAACACTTAAGAAAAAAACACCAAATTTATGAAATTTAACACTTGGTGATATTTGCATTGGTTTAGGTAAACAAAGAAAAAAAAAGAAAATACCTGTTTCTCTCTCTGTCAAAGCATGAAGGGCTACTCTTCATACAAAATCTATGGATTTGAAGTTCAGCAGAATATTATAAAAGGAAAAAGATACTAATTTAAACCACTTCTAAATAACAAAAAAATGCCTTGCTGGCCCATCAGTATTGTCTGCAATGTAGGAATCTTCCCATGTACCAAATTCACAGAGATTTAGCATTTATGCAACTGCAATACTGGAATTACTCCCTTGCACTATAAACTCAATCTCTTTTGGCTAAATCCTCTTGGATGACTGCTCAGAGTTCCATATTGCTCCAAAACTTTAAGTGGAAAGATTTTACTTGCACTTGGAAGTCTTTATTGCTCTTTGCAAAAAGCTCTGAATGTTATGCCACCCACATGTGTCAGTTTCTGCAGAATGCATTCTAAATATGAACATTCTAAATATTTAAACTTATTAAGCAAATGCAGAAAATTATCATCCATGCTAATGGTATATATTTTGTGTGTAAAGTGTAAATATCTGACAGCATCTACTGCACATTGTACCTAAAATGTTGAATCATAATTTGAGCCAAATTCTGCTGTTGGTATTAGTTCAGTGACCTTCTAAGAAGAGCTAAAATCAGTTAAGAGAAGAGGAGATAGAAACGTACCTGCTACAAGTAAGAAGGCAGGAACTTAGATTTTTCTAGCTCTTATACTACAGCTGTATTTGGATTAAGTTGTTGCTGTATTGAGACATTAAGTGAAATTGGTAGCAGCCCATTCATAGCCCTTTCCTCTGTTACCAAGGAGCACTCTGAAGTGTAAGAAAAAGCCACTTATTTCAGCTTCATCCACCCTGATCTCTTTTAAGTCTCAATCTTCAGTCCTGCCTATATGAAAGTGAGTAGAAAAATCAGCACTGATGTAAAACTAGGAAAATTTGCACTTAAGACAGAGATCCCACATCTCTGGCATGGTTTTTGGAAAAGAACTGTTCAAGTTCTGGAACTGTGTGGGATCACAGTAAAAGGATATTGTTATTTACTGGTGGATATAATAAATAGGAATCTAGTTCCAGCACAGAAAGTTTTTTACCAAGATAAACATTTTCTTTTATCAGTTGTTGACTAACTGAAAAGTATACAGTGTTGACTAAATACTTAGTAGAATCAAGACTGCTTCTTTGTACAAAGGCAAAAACCAGTAACAGACATCTAAAATGCAGTAACCCTGAAAAAATTCCAAACAAAAGTGTGTGACAGATAATTTTGTGTGTCAAATTTTGCTTATCATTGGTGAAGTTTAAATACATTCTGGCACTGATAGTTGTAAAATGAGTAACAGGTAGGATGTGATTTGTGTAGAACTGGTCCATCAGTGCCACCAGCAGAATCCCTCCAGAAGAAAGGTACAAAACCAATTGTAGATACTGCCCTTCAACTCCTCCAAAGTAAGTAACCAGAATACTCCTGATCTGGGAATTTTTATGTCCAGGGCCAAAATCATGATGTTTGATTTAGAGAGAGTGTATTAGCTCTGTTAATAATTAACAAGTATGGAAGCTACTGGCTGTTAGAGTACTTCCTTAACCCATGCATTTTCAGGTAGGTAGTTCATTCAATATCATTAAACTGCCACAGGATTTATCTTAGAGCAGGCTTGATTAGTTGAATACAAACAGTTCTTACATAGGCTTGTAATTGACATTTAGCATCTTACTGTTTCCGTTACCAAAAGTGAATCCTGGGTGTATAGAAAACATGTACTTAAGGGCAAGCTTAGTGTTCTGAAGTGTACACACAGGTGTAACAATATTGACTGGTAAGTGTTTGGTACCCAGGGTTTAAATGCTTCAACAGAAGTGAAAGATAAACAAAGCTGTCTAAGCTAGTGCAGACAAAAGGAGAGGTCCAGTATTACAACAGGATCTCGTACAGCTGCCAAATGGAAGATGGCTATGAGAGATGAAAACACAAGGGAAGAAGCAAAAGCCAAGTGAAAAGACTGAGTATAGGACACAAATTCAGCTGAAAAAGCAGCTCACTGCACAAGCATCCAGAATGTCTGCATTTTCTGAATCTTTGTTTCCTATTACAAGATTGTCTATCAAAACACTCACTCTGAAAATGTTCTGTTGCTTTGTTTCTGTCAGGATGTCAATAGCAAAGGAAGGGGATTTTACATGCAGGGATTTTATACATAAATATATTTTTATTTGTAATTAAGCCATTCTCAATAAAGGTGAAACTCAGAAATAACCTGGTAACATAATGCAGCAAGTGCATTTATTAACAAGTTTATTAGGAAAAATGTTTTTGGAAATCTGATATTGTAATTTAGAAAAACAAAAACAAGAGTTCAAATATTTATTACAGCTATAAATTCATAGTTGCTGGGCTGTAAATTGTATTCAATCTGCATTGCCTGAATACCTATTGCCATCACCCAAATCATATGAAGCAAAATTTCAGAATACAGTACTACCTACAAATAGCAAATATATCATTACTACCTTTACTCCACAGCTGGTTTGTGCACACTGTAGCCACCACATATCCTACTGGAGTACAGCCCCAGGGAAGGAGTTTTCCTTACCCAGCCTGAGCTTTCTGTTCACAGTGAAAAGCATGCAACTGCCCCAGCCTTGCCTGTGCATTGGCCGGGGCCTCTATTTCTGCTTCCCATCAGGGCACTGAGCTTCAGAAGATACCAAAGCATCTCTCTGAGCACAACTTCTGCACCTTGAAGGGGCCCAGCAAAGACACCGCTCCAGTTGTGGTTGTGTAAAAGGCAACAGAAACAAAGTGGTCCTGCTCTACAGCACCCACAGATCTTCAAACAACTGGGGTGTCTGGTACATTAGTCAGCTGTAACAGAACTGCATCAAGTATTTGTAAGCAGAAAAAGCAAGCAAAATCCAGATGAAAACAATTTCTGCCTCCTTTCTCCCTTTACCCTCTGCCCAAATTATGCATTTTGGCAGAGGGTAAAAACTGGAAAGCAGAAATAGATGTACAATGCAAAGCTTTCGTAAAAATTTTCATGTCCTCTGAACTCATCCTCTCTATCAACTACCACAGTGCACTGTATGTGTTTCTGCATTAGAAAAACACTGTATGTATTTCTAGCAAGGAACAAAACTTTGGACTCAGTGTAAATAGCAAACACTTAAGAAGCCATTTTCAATTATTTTACGTAACAGAGTTTTGACTCCTCATTTAAAACTGGTTACATGACATTAAAGTGACAACATTAAAATGGCAACTTGTGATTCACAGTAAAAATATAATCTAACAGTAACTTTGAATTTGTCTTGTAACATTTGAGTATAATGAGATTCTCTCTCTTATTCTTTGATGATATTGGGTATAAAGAAAGGCTGGATTGCTTCAGCGAGCTTTTCTGCATACATTTCATATCTACCAGTCATCTGGAAAAGAAAAATCAAAGCTTCAGTTCTTTCAGTAAACTACAAAAGTACTTGTGTAGAAAATATTTATATCCACTGGTTGTTTTTTTCTATGACAATATATGATTTAATTGTCCCAAACACCAAAACCATAATTCCCTCAAAATTCAAGATCTCCAATGCCTTAGCACAAACTATTTTTTAAAAAGACCTCATATCATGTTGCCTGGGACTGTATTTCTATCCAAAAAAGAAGTGTAGTTCCACCCTGAAAAGTCAAACTTTTAAATGAACACATTCCTGTTTTGCAGCTCTCCTTCAGTGACAGTGGTGTCTGCTGACTTCCTACTTATTATAGCTATGCTGGATAGCTGAAAGTTGAATGTGAAAGATGGACTTGATTTCTTATGCAGCAACAACTTTTTAAGTTACGTCAATGAAGGCAAAGGAGTGTCTCTGTAATTAGGGCTTCATGTCATGTCCTTGACAACCAAAGAACCCTGCTGCCAGCTGTAAGTTTGCATAAATGCCACTGACAGTGTTGGGGTTACTCTTACTTCACCTGTTAATAATACAAAATATCAATGGTTTGGGCAACAGAGCAAGTGCTGGAAGTGCTGCAATACAGCACCTGATGTAGTGCTGTCATCCTCTTCTGAAGAGCACAGCCCACAACACTGGCTCTGGGAGGGGCAAATTACATCTTGATTTAATTTGTTTAACCCCTTTGCTGCTCCAAGTTTAGCAAAGAGATTCTACTGAATGCCCATTTCAGGCATCACTGGGTGCGAACTGCAGATACCAGAGCAGGTTAAGTAAGTTCCTACTTGTTGTTAAAGGTTTTCTGCAGTGGGTAACCTGTGACCACTCTTCCTCATTCCCCTCAGCAAGAACCGCCTCTGTTTTGGCCACAACTGAGAGGAAAAGGAAGCAGCTCTCCCCTGTCACATAAACAAAACCACAGATGTGCCTTATGTACCAAAACCCAACAACAGCACTCCACACCATCAACATGAAATGAAGGTGCTGAAAGCACAGGACTTGAAGACAACAAAAAATACACAATTCTACACAAATCAGCCAAAGGGCAGTGTTTTGCTTTTACTGTTTGTTTTTCCTAATCAATACAATTGCTTTTGTTCAGATACCCCTCCTAAGCTGGTAGAAGCAATGCTCCATGTGCTTCCTGACATACCACACCTCTGCTCTGCAGTAAGGGCCTCAGACTCTGGTGGTAGAGCAAAACTTATTGCCCGCCTGACTTAAAAAATTAAGAATCTCTCAGCACAACTTAATTCCATTAGGGCAACAACCACATGCCTACCACAGGCATCTGTAAAATAACAAATGCAATTCTGTTCCAGAAGATGACCTGAAATTACTTCTTGGTTTTAGTCCCCATATATGAATTGGCAATACTAGCAAAGAAATTAAGCTCTAGATAAGAAATTACTATTTTTTAAATTAGAAAGCTTATTCAGCATTTCAAATCCACAGAGACTTTTCATTTTTTGGTCAAACTGACATCAAAAACATGTTGAATATTGCACCATACTGTAATGCACAACAGGCAAATAAACCAGCTCTATAAAATAAATGTCTGCTTGCAGCAGCATGATGTTCAAAAATCGACACTCCTTGCAAATAACTACTTATTTTAAATACTAGGTGATCACTGAAGAACCTATGTATATTGTTCATCTGCTAGCCAAGCGTTCTGGTCTACTTTGGATTCAAATCATGCTGATCTTAAGAGTGACTAGGAAAAAGTTCTAGTCTTTAGCAGTACTGAGGACTGGAACAAAAGATGTCTCCACAGAAGCAAGCAAGATGTTTTCTTCATCAACAAAGTCTATTTCCAAAGTTGCCATTTCTTTTCTTTTTTTGTTCCAACAGGATATTTGTGTGGCCTGTTGTAAACTTGATCAGAATAAAAAAGGAACTAGAGTGTCATTTGTTTAAAATAAATAAATCTGGTCACTCCACTAAATCAGTATATAATATAGCACCCCACATAGCTTGTACTGGCACAACTGAAGGGTTAGCAAGCTGCTAACCAAGGGTTAGCAAGCTGAGGCAGCCATTTCTTCAACTGGCACTGCTGCTGGACAAATTAAATCCAATTATGCCCTCTGGAAAGATGAACCAAATTAGCTTTACCTCAGAATACAAAAAAAATAGTAATAAATAAGGTTTGTTAAAGCCATATGGAGTGGCTTGCAGCTATCTTAATCAGATAAATTCAAAAGTGTGTTAAGATGCTTCAGAGATGAATATATACAGTACACACAGTTCTTTCTCTGTCGTTTCAACATATCCACAAATTCAGGAAGTTAATGTTGCAAGAATTTTGCCTTCAGAAAGTTCTCAGAAGCTTGTGGGTTTGGGTTTTCACTAAATTTCACCAAAAATGACAATTAAGGCCTTCAGGAATATGTAATAGTACCATGTTAGATAGATCCAATGACTGGCTTGGCTCAGCTCAGCAACAAATGCCTATGTTCACTGCATAAGGAAAGCAAAACTCTTCCCCAGCAATCCTCAGAGCTGCTGGCAATCCACATTAAGGTCCTGAGGCTAGGGTTTTCATTTGAAAGCTACTGGCCTAGTTTCCCTGAATTTAGCTACTCCTTTTCCAAATCTATTAATGCTTTTGGCCTCCATAACATCCTGTTAAATTACCTCAACAATTTAAGCTCTGAACTGCTAAAAAAGAAGAAAGGCTGCCTTTTAACTATTGTAAAATCATAGAATCATTATCAAAGCTTGTGTGTTCTAATATCGTCTTTTCTTTATAGTCAGGCTTACCTTAAAATTCCACTTGTCACTGACTTGCCTGCAGAGGTTTAGGTCCATCTCTGCCACCAGCAGCCCATCCTGAGTGCGAGAGAGTCCCGGGGTCCTGCTGCCGTCTGGCGCAGCTACGTAACTCGAGCCATAGAAATGGCCCAACTCATGGTGTGCTTAAAGAGAGTTTTAAAAAGCATGTATTGCCATCTGCAAAGAGGTATGTAACTTAACATGCAGTGTCCCACAAAACCTGACTTCATTTCTTGGGGACTCACTGTCCTTTACGCAAGATAATCATCTTGAAGAGTCACAGCATAATCCTAAAAATAACTGCAGTTTTGGCCAGATATTATTTTCATGCACAGTACACCGTCAAATTATCAGGAAAATCTCACTGCCTTTCAAATAATGTACCATTATGCTTTCCCATTATTAAGTCTCTGGACTAAATGCTTTGCTTTCATTGCTTTTTACTTAGCATTTAAATTAATTCTAACTGTCAAATCATACATTCTCAAAACAGCTGACAGAGATGCACCCATTCTATTTTCAATAAAAGGTCAGAGGTGAAGACACTGGGATTTGAGGCACAGAAAAGATGTCATTTCATATTGCACAACTCTGAGTTGTGCCAAAAATCAATCACATCTGTTGTACTACTAAGCAGTGGATCCCACTGACCTTTTTCATGCAGCTGCTAAAAACACCTAGCTCCAAAACTGGCTAAAAAAGGCTTAGGCCCACTCTGCATGGAGCCACAAGCAGCCACAGTCTTCACAGCACAAATTACTGTGTTTCAACATATAAGTACATACAAGAAAATCTCATACTCCTCATTGATCGTTCTCTTTAACTTCCAGAAAATCTGGGAACTGGTACTGAATGTGATTTCTGAACATACCTTTTCCACCATCTCCAGAAGTAAAGGCGTTTTTGTAGTACTCCTGTGAAATAAGAGGAATCCATAGGTGGCAGTATAATTCTGTTTCATTCAAGAAATCCTTGCTAGTCTATCATATTTTGGAAGTTTATATAAATCTACAAATATTTTTTTGTGGCACATGATCAGCACTGTCTAAAGGGAGTCATCAGAGAGGCCTAGTTTCTGTGATGGGTAGCATAGAACACAAGGTCTTTTTGTATCACTGCCTGTTGTTCATACACTTTGGGGAACATGCCTGGCATACGTTTCACAAGTTTAAAGAGGCAAAAGAGGAGATATTTAACCAAATGTATCTTTTCGGATCACAAAAAAAGGCAAACATACTCACATAGCAGCAAGGACAATTCTGGATTTTTGCAAGAAATCTAATTTTAAAAATATACACATAGCATAATTGGACTAATCTGAAGGTAAGAATGACCTATTGCATGCACTATTATATTTCATTATAGAATTTTACAGTCCAGAAAAGACAGTATCTGTACAACAGTCACAATTTGTGTACCATTGACTTAAGGATATATTAATTTTTCAGTCATTTTGGCTAAAAGAATACTGATTTCACCAGAGAAACTGGAGAGTTGGGAAAAGGGTGAGGGTCTATTACAAAGATTCAATTCAAGACCAGGAAGCAGCTGCAACCAAAGAGTTGGCTGCCAGCAACAGAGGCAGCTCTCCATCTCTTCAACACTGTCCATCTTCAAATCACATCATAAACCCTAGTACAGTGGTTACACAGCAGAGGAACCCATGCATTCTAGTGGTATCAGTCCCTGCCTTGAACAAACTCATGCTCCAACCGGAATGCTGGAATGAGATGAAACAATGAAGATACGAACCGTTCCTACTCTGTTGATGGGACACGTGAAGCAGTGATTGGCTATGGCAGCGTTTCTGGCTTCGATTGGCCACAGCGCCTCACTGCAACACACACAGAGGCAGCAGGTATTCATTAATTGTACACTTCAGTGCTAAATCTACATTCTCACTGTCTCACACTGCACGTTCTCTGTCAAAGAAGTCAAAGTTAGCTTTTAGGAAATCAAGTCAGTAGGGTGCAATTAATGTTAATCTGCAGAAGATTAATCTCAAGGGAGAGTTTACACTGGTCCAGTCTGGTTCAAGAGGCCTGATAATCATAAAATTGCCAACAGTTAAAAAAAAAATGTTTCTGAGAAAAGGGTATCTCAGCTTGGTTCTGAAAACTGCAATTTCATACCACACTCCTTGGTGGACAATGCATGCTGCTAAGAAAAGCCTGAACATGACCACTACCTATTATATAGCAAAAATATTACATAAAAAAATCTAAATAAACTCTCAGTTTTCAGAACACCGGCTGGATGCTGGTTGCTGCTGTCTCAAAGACAGGAGACCTGCTGATGTACAATAAAGTTTTGAAAGAGAATCAGTTACTAGGAGGAGACTGGGAGTCCAAAATTCGTGGTGGAGGAGAATGCAGGCTCCTTTGGTGAAGACAAAACAAGGAGACTACAGTTCCAAGACCTCATCAAGGTGCCTTCTAGGCCCCAGCGAGGGGCTCAGAAGTTCAGTTAACCCAGAAAGTGAGCAATGCCATAGGTAAGTTTGTATATTACCTGAGTGTCCCTATAGTGGCTGAAGGGTTAAAGATGATCTCTGCTCCATTCATGCTATACATGAGCCAGTTCAGAGGGTGGTGGCGCCCATAGCAGATGTTCACAGCAATTGTCCCAAACTGTGTCTGAAACACTGGGTGTCCTGTATTTCCTTCCATATAATAAGAAGACTACAAACAAACAAAAGTAAAAACAAAGAAAGAAAAAGCCCAACCAACCAACAAAACCCACGAAGGCAGACTTCTTAAAAAAGTGCAAAGAAGTATCTCCAACTAAAAAAGCTTTTTAATCTGTAGATGGAAGGGTGAGGATAATATGACGAGATTTAAGTCACTTAGGCAGTAGAAGAGATGAATACAGAAATGCCAAGGCGGCAGCAGGAGTGTGTATTCACTGAAACTACACTCTTATACCTGCATTCAAGCAAAGGAACTTTTTTTATGCAGCAGGCAGTGCACTTCCAAAATGTGCTGCTTTCTGAATACCATCACCAGGTTCAGAAAGGGACAAAGACAGTGATAAAGACCCACAAATAAGGAGACAAAACATGCCACCCAACATTCCTTATCCAATACTGAGGATACCAAGTCAGTACAGAAGTTGCAGTGGCCAGGCTCATTCCTGACAGTATCCTTTGGTGCCCATCTGAACCAGAAGAGCAAGGGACACAATCCATTATCCTGACCCAATGGGACATGTCTCTCATCACAGAAGGAAGGTGTGCTATAAAGCAGACCCCTCTTTATTGAAATTATCTGTTCCTTGTAACCACTACTGCCACTGGTCCCGACGGAAGAAGAAACACGTGAGGCCTAAAGCAAGCAGGTACAGCTGGGGAACAAACCTGGGCCTCCTGTAAGTGTGGGCCAATGGCATGACAGATACAGGAGGGTCACCTTCTGAAACCAAGGGCTACAGGTTCAGTATGTCCAGTAAAATAATCATCTCATGTTTCTTATTTTATCAGTTCTCATGAAATTGCACAGTCCCTTGGGTACTGATTTGATCTCCTTTCATGTCTGTAGACAGCAGACCGCATGATGGGTGCCAACACAAGTCTTTCTCAAAACAATTCTGCTGAATGAATATATTGCCGTTTTTTCTCCTATTCTCGGTTTCTTTTCTTACAATAGGAGAAGAAAAGCAAGAATGCTGATGCTTCAGGGAATTCATCAGTTCCTATTTTTTTATTTCACACCAGAGATCACAATCCTCTCCACAGCAATAAACTGTGATGTCTCAAGGATTGATTTTTGTTTATATGGCCTCCCACACATGGCTGAATAGGCCACAGACCAATCTCTTTGCCCGTTCCATTTAGTTCTTACTGATTCAATGGTCACGATTTTAACAAGGCTCCTTTCCCATCTGCCCTACAGAGACAACCCACAAAAAGTAATTTCAAATTCAATATTTCCTTGAGGTTTAACTTTGTTGATAAAGAAAACAACATTAAAGTAACACAGATGAATATAATCCTTTCCTGTAGCCTGGGTGGTTTCTGAAGTTGCTTTATCAGAATTGTTCAGCTCAGCAGACTGGACTTAATGCTTTGCTAACAAAGCCAGCTGGAGACAGTGCTGTCTTGGGTAAGCACTACTTGATTCTGTAACAAGGTAGATACAAGAAGAAATGCCAGATCCTTAGAGTATATCTGGAAGCTATAAACAGATTGTTTTGTAGTAATTCTGGCCTTTAGGATTCTAAGAACTAGCTTCTTTTAAAAACTATGCAAAACTCATAATGAAACTCTATTTATACTTCATATGAGAAAGTAAAAATACTTTCTTTCTTTAGGTGTCTCTCATTACAGTTTCATAGCTGGAAACAATGAGTTTCTTGGAATCTGTTGATTCTCCACCAAACACTGTCAGGAAAACTGAAAGACATCATATTTTAGCACAAGCAACACGAATTTATTTTTTGTTGATTACATAAGGAATAAATTAAAAAATGTGGAATGTAACCAATGGATTTGTTACTACCTTTGCTAGCTAAAGGACAGACCTGATAAAGTAATATTAAATATCAGAATAATTGTTAAAAATTAGATAAGACTGGTAACTGACAGTCTGTGTCAGAAATTCATTGTGTAGAATTCTATTAACAGCCTCCTCTGGAGAAACTCAAACCAGCCTCATCAGGTCTGGGAGCAAGGTCAAAACTTCCAGTCATCTTTCAACACAAAGTTTTGAGACCCAAAAGAACTTTTTACATTAATAAAAAAGCACTTTAGGTTCTGAAGCCTCAGTTTGATGACTAGAGCAGTCAGACAGGGAACAAAAGCAACTGCAGGTATAGAGCAGCCTCTGGTGCTTAGAAGAAATGCCTCTGTTAATTACTCACTTTAGCTGACAAGGAGAGATTTAGTTAGGTAAGGCAATGTATTTTTAGACTTCAGTTAAATTTTAATCCTGATCTTTCTCCTTGTGATAATTCTATGGATGGATAAACACATTTCCACATTTCAGATCTACCAGTCACTGCCTTTACTGCCAGTTCAGTTTCTGATTCTGGAGGATGGCCCAAAACCTGCTGGGGGCTTCAGCTGCAATAATGTGATTACTAAACAGAAAATGCCATAAACCAGCTATTGAGTCAGAGGCACAATGAATTAAGGGATTCTGCTCGAATAAACACAAGCAAAAGAACTGTCATTTCCAAGACAACCTCACAGAGAAACAGAGAAAGGCTGTAAGTAATGTTCAGTGCTTGAACCATGAAACAATTGCCCTGCAAATTAAAGTAAGTTCAATGTGCACACATGACAAAACTACCCAAGCCAATCATGCACAACAAACATAACACAGCTGTTAACTTAAACAATTTTCTTAAAGGATACTTGATACTTTTGAAGTTTCACTGGGCCCAGGAAGAGAACCTAACAAGATTCAATGTTATTTTTCCTTTAAGACTCATCACTCTCACAAAAATTATTCCTTCTTGATAAATTAACTTATCATCACTTCATCTCAGAGAAACTGATTTGACAGTAAGTGAACTACATTTTCTAGAAACACATTGCATTTTCTGCCACTGTGACTCTGACACAACGCATGCTGGCACAAACAGGAGCTGCAAGGTAAGAATAACTTGATTATCACAATACTGCATCTTACCTCATTGAAATCTCCAACCCTTGGAATGTGATTTTTCCTACTTTTGCCAAGGAGTGCTCCAGAATTAGAAATTACCACTGCAGTATTCCACAGAATTCCACCATGCAGTTCATCTCGCTCCAGGATTGGAGACACCACAACCATATTGTACTTCTTTGCAAGCTACACAAATGAACACAATTCCTCTATTATACACCAGCCTGCAATACCCCAGAATGACAGACACCACAGCCAGCTGAAAACAGTTAATTAATAGAAAAGGTAAAACAGCACTACATGTTAACTAGAAATGTTAACACAGATACAAGTGAGAAATACAGCAAATTCTGCCTGCCAGTTCACTGGTATATTGTCTTTTCCTTCACATGATGTCAGTTGGTTTGTTTTTTTTTGCTTGGTTGGTCGTTTCTTACCTCTTGACAGAATTTTGTTGTTGGCCCATCCTCTGCTGACTCAGCAAATTCAGTCCAAGGAAGTTTCTCCCTTGTACAAAAAGCAAAGGGCATGGCTGGAAAACACCAAAGCAAGGCAAAATGTACAAAAATGTTAATGTCATTCAAGAAATACATGCTATTTGCATGAACACATAAAAAAATTAAACAATTACGAATGATTCAACTGTTGTCCTTGTTTAAAGGCAAAAGCTATTTAAAAATATTTTTAGCGAGGGCAAGGCTAAAAATATTTTTCACACAGGGCAAACTAGAAGAGAATGGATGCACTTAGTGAAGTCTCAGCAGGGGTAAGAAGAAAATATACCCCAGTCACTAGTGTACACTGTGAAAAACCTGTTTTCACAAACATTTCATGGGCCTTCACTTGCCCATGAAAGTGATTGGTTTTGCTTCTATTAAGCCTCAAACTCTCCATTTTAATTAAAAACGGATTTTTAAATTTTAATACCTGTCTAGAAAAAAACCCCAAAGTTTTAGGAGAAAAAAATGAGGGAAGGATCATAAAGGATGCCATGAAGGAGCTCCAAATATCACATTGCAGTCTTCAATACAACAGACCCCTCATATCTCTTCCATCCCATTCTGCTACCTCAGACTCTTTGGTTTTTCCTTTTGGAAGCAAATCACTACAGTCAAGTGTTTTATCTTGGAAGATTTCTACTGTTTACTTACAAGACGTAGCACAGGACACCTGTTAAAATAGAAGGCACTTGACATGTGACAGCCTACAGGGAACCACAGAAAATACTCACTCCAAGCCTCCTGGAAACACACAATGTTGACCCCACACATTGCAGCCACTCCCACCATCTCCTCGATGCGTCTGTGCAGAGCAGCCACCTGATTGTGAGAAACGTCACACTATTAAAAAAGCCACACGTTCTAACTCACCTCTGTGTTAACTGCCTGGTTTTACAACCTTTGCTCACATGGAGTTTATCTTGTTCTATACTTAGTGCCATTGCTTTCAGGGGGAGTAACTCGAGGTATCATTCCTGAACACTGATAATAGAGTCAGATATAGATTTTTAAAAGCATTTAGATGCTGAAAATAGAGAAAGCATTCCAATGGGATTCTAATCCCATGGTTGCAACATTATATAGCTGGAAACTCACTGCTGCCTCACTTGCAAAAAGCTGAAAATCTAAACAGAATCAACAAAAACTAATTTTGCTGCTCACTGTAAACAACCTACAGGATGATGTTAAGCCCTCTGTCCTAAGAGCTAAGTAATTATTACCTAGAAAAATCATCAAAGTATTTGTTATTAGTTTTCTAGAGTATTCTACTTAAAGATAAACATAGATGTATTACTTTTTATTGCTACTTTCAGGTGTCAAAAAAATGAATAAAACAAGACTGCAGTGACCTATGAAATCAAAAAATGTATATTGATTTACAGAAATAGTTAACGAGTTATTCATAAAGTAAAATCATTAACATATCTGGTACTTTATTCAACAGCTGTTATAAAGAATCCACAGACTTGATCCATTTACTGAATTAATGACTTGCGTCTGTGATAGGTAATCTTTCCAAATCAAACTACTTCAGAAATGTTCTGTCCTGTCACTGTTCAAAACAACTACTCCAGGAGATTTTATAAATACAGTATTTTCTTTCCCTTTTTTAAAGCTACTGTCGGGAGACTATTTCTATACGTATTTGTCACTTCAGTGCTGTTGTGTCCAAGATGTTAAGAGATGAGGGTTTCAGAATCATTAATGTTGGAACAGACCTCTAAGATCATCAACCAAGTCCAACCATTAACCCAGCACTGCCAAGTCACCACTAAACCATGTTATCCTGTAATAAGATTTCACTCACTGCTGTATAAAGAATAATGAACACAGCTTTATTAATCTGTTTCCTCTAATGGATTTTCCTGTAATGGAACATTTCTCAATTAAAACAAGAACTGCACCTGTGGTTTCCACTAGTTGCCATCCCTTTTGATTTTGTGTAACTGATTTTGTGTTTCATCTTAGAGGCAAAGGATTTTGATGTACAAAATGAGCTACTAAATATTTAGCTTTGGAAAAACTGCAAGCAGGTTGGGCATGCTAGGTAAACACAAGAGATGTTTCTGAGAAACAATAAAACCAAATGTGTCATTCAAATTTCTTACAGGATGCTCTACTGCAGTAGTGATGAGTCCTGTACTGCCGGACAATCATTAGACATTTCATGAAACCATTCTTAAAATCAACAACTGAACAGTGTTGTGTCTCAATCCAGCAGAAGAAGAGTTAGAAACAGCCCCAGTCCCAGTTTGTGTACCTGCACTGCCACTGCTGTGTCTGTGGGAAGAGGAATTTTATTCTGTATCAGTCCCACTCGAACAATACGTGGCCTTCTCAATTGCTCTGCAGCAGCTTCAAATCCATAGCCCTGTAGTTCAAAATCTCTTTCCTGAGCTGCTGCCAGTGCAGCAGTTGGCAAATCAAGTTTTCTGAAGAGGAAACAAAGACATTCCAAATGAGATGTTCTCCTTTTCTGCTCTGAATGCAAGGGACCAAGGGGATGACAATTCTGTCTAACCCGGCAGAGACACCCAAGCTCCCATGCCCCAACATTCTTTTCCTTTTTCCCCTCAGCCCAGCCCTGTGTCTTGCACACCCGCCCTGACACTGACTCCTTCCCCTCACTGCCGGGCTGGGCATCCCCGCGGAGCCCGAGGAGAGGAGGGACGGAAACCCGCAGAGCGGTGGGGGCGAGCCCGTCCTGGTGGCACACCTGGCCTCGCCCCCATAGAGGATCCGCTTCACCTCGACGAGTTCCCCGGGAGGGATGTGCCGCTCCAGGCACGACTCCAGCGACTCTAGGGCTACCGCCATGGCGGAGGGCGAGCGCGCGCAGCCCCTCAGGCGCTCGGTGGCCCCCTGGACTTTGCCCCGTCGACCCCGTCGGCCACGCCCCGCTCCCCTCACGGGTTTTGGCGGGACGGTCCCGGCAGGTGCCCGCGGGGCCCTCAGGGACAGGGGTGCGCCATTGCCAGACTCTCGCCGCTCCGGGAGCGAGTGCGGTCACAAAGGGGAACGGAGCGCCCAGGACTCGTAAATGCTCGTTTTCGAAAGGAACCACAGAAGTCGGCGAGTCTACAAAAAGTCACTTGGCGTTGAAATCCGTTATCTTGGACCCTGACCTACAATATGAGCACAGAGTAGAAAGAAATAGGGAAAAGGGGGGAACGAGAGGGGACAGGACAGGGGAAGGGGAAGGGGAAGGGGAAGGGAAAGGGAAGGGAAAGGGAAAGGGAAAGGGAAAGGAAAAGGAAAAGGAAAAGGAAAAGGAAAAGGAAAAGGAAAAGGAAAAGGAAAAGGAANAAAGGAAGGGAAAGGGAAAGGGAAAGGGAAAGGGAAAGGGAAAGGGAAAGGGAAAGGGAAAGGGAAAGGGAAAGATCACCAGCCCTGGTTCCATCGGTCCAGCTGATGGGATGTCCAGGGATGTGGCTGTTCCTGGCCACTTGCCATTTCTGGACCAGCTCTTGTGCTTCAGACCTAACTCATCCAAAAGCAGAACATCTTTAGGAGCTTTTTCTAATGATACCTGTCCAACAAAAAAGCTTGGAAATAGGTCATAAAATGGCAGTGGTTCTCATGGATATGTGTGTGTCCATTGAAGTTGCAGTAAAACTGAACAGGAGCCAGTAATAAATAACTTGGAGTTTAACGTGGATTTTGAGGCCCATTATAATTGGAAATCCATCAGAAAACCAGACTTAATGTCAGATAAAGGATTGAACCAATTAAGAGCTTGATCTGGGACAAAATAAAAGTGCATCAAATAAAGGACATTTCCTTCTGCAGGTACAAGGCAGACACCCTGTTTAAAGCAGTTTTTCCCACTGAACCACTGGCTCTGCTTTCTGCTTCAAAACACAGAAGTTCACGACATAGCAACCTGGTTTCTCTCATTCGAGTGGAACACGAAGTCCAGGGATGGCTGCACTTCTCTAAATATATCCCACTGGGTTTAAGCACTGCTTTATCTGCTGGAGGATGTAACAACTTTCGTCACTTAGCATTTGCAGTTGTTAGGTATTTTGAGTTAAATATTAAGCCTTTGAAACTAAATAAAAAAAAGAATGTCAGGGAGAGAGCATCTAATATTTAACTTTAGGCAGAGAGTGTTCAGGGGTAGTCTGGTTTCATCAAGGCATTTGGAGACATGTGATTCTTTCTCTCTAATTCACCCTTTTTAACCAAAAAAGTTTCAGTGAAATTACTTTTCTTTCACAAACATGTTTCTGAAGGGCAATAATAAGCAGTGACTGATACATACATTAGATTTTTCAGCTGATGATCCTACTTTTCTTTAATGGCCAATTTTAAAGGTACATTCTGTAGCATTTTGTTCTGTTCACAGCTGGCAGATCTTTAAACATTGCAGGGAGGGAGATCAATGAAAAAATCAGCTGACAATATAGGAGGGAAATGAGGAGGCCAAATAAGTTCATTTCTGTATCAGCATAGCCAGGATGTCAACAGATAAAGCATTTCTGGAGGATTCACAGAAACAAACAGAAGGGCCTGGGTTTCTCTGGGAACTGTTCTTTTCTGCCTGGACTGCAAATTAAAGGGAAAAACAGCAGGTCTATTTTGTATCCAGCTCCTGAAGAAGGTCACATAACTGAACTTTTCTCTTCAAGTTCTATTCTTAGTGTGAACTTTCACTGACTTCTCTATTGGTGCCTTGTTTATTTGTAATTTAGTAAATTGTACTACATGTAGGAAATGGACTTCATAGCAATAAAACTGAAGCCCCTGAAAAGAATACTTAGGAACAGTGGAGACCTGAAAAAACAGAACATTTCCTGTGCACTGTATCAACCATCCTGCAACAACGTGGTGAGGTCCAGACTGCATGAATAGGAAATGACAAGCCTAGAATTACTAATAATGATGAAAGGAGACCAGGCTATTCCATAGGGACTGTGTGTATATAAAGGTATAACTCCAGCCAACACAATAAACCTTCAAAGCACAAAATGTTAATGTTGAGCAGGAAAGTAACCTAATAAAGGAAGATGCCTTCCATATCCCAGACAAAGCATATTAGAGGGCTTGGATTTAAGTCTGAATGTTCCACCTCAGTCATTGCAATTATCTGTTAAGTAGGATGCTTGAATCCAGATCCCAATTCTGATTCTGACTTCTTCAAACCTCTGTATTTAAATTTCTTCCCAGTTCTGCATTACCTGGACCAAGTAATTGTTTTGGGAAACAGCTGAACCTTTTGGTATGAACCCAAACTGTAATAACTGATTTAGAGGAAAATAAGTATTTTATGGAACAAAAGCACTTCAAAACAAGGGAAAATTCCTGCAAAACAGTTCTGAAGTGCACATGCTTTTCATCTTCATTGCCCTCAGTCAGGGTGGTCCATAAAGTCGGGTGTAGAAGTCAAGACCACACAGTGCAATTTGTACAGAAGCAGTTCTCATGTGTTTCTGTGCTGAAACCCTGCATTGCGCAGACACCGTTGCAGAGCTGAAACTGGGCTGTGGTAGTGCTGGTCCACAACTCTGTGCTCCGTGACTGCTCCCGAGAGTTCCTGTAAAGCCCCACAAGAGCACCCTGGCATTAGTCAGAAGCACCCTGGAGAATGAATTTAAGAGCCAAATATCTGGAGTTCAGGCTAAAATTGGGAAAGACCCAAGAAAAGAGTTAAACAAACAAACAAAGTCTCTCTGCTGCAGCCCAAGATGGGAGGAAAGGCTGAACAGCATCACAAATCAGTGCTCGTAGGCAGGATTAGAGGCAGCATTTCTGTCTGTCCTTCCTAAGGCAGTAGCAGGTATGTGTATTTCCTCTGAAACACCCAGCTTCTTACAAACCCTGCTACTATCATCATGTGAATCATGTTTCTGACACTTTCTTCACCTGTCAGTCCTTGAAATTGGTCACACAGACTTCCCTAGAGAAGGTAAATAAATTAATATCTCATGTCCCTAATCCAGTAGCCGCCTCAGATACCCCCAGTGTCATGCTGCTGGTCATTAACACTTATCAAGGGATTTGGGTGGACACAGATGTGTCCTGCAAGGGAACGTGATTTTGGTGCTCTAAGCTTGCTTATTTAATGCTGCAATACCCTTTAAAGTTATCTTCTACAATGTCCTTTTCCAGTGGCCACAAAATAAAGTACTGAATTCTACTGCAATCAGGTCTTTACATTGCTTCACCTCAAATACCAATTCCCTTGCTTCATGTGGAAATATAACACAATTATCTTGAAACACACCGGATTCAAAACATTTTAAGTGTAAGAGACAGGCAGTGAAGGGGAATTAGCATAATAGAAGTGTAGGAGAGGAGAAGTCTGAATATAGAGGGAAGATAAAATACTAGCTTCAGGCTCCTTAACACACAGCCAAAAGAAGGGAGTTGATAACCTTCCTGAGTCTCCTGCTTTGGTTTAAGGGTGCTGTGATGCAGGAAAACCAAAGTTCTCTGTTTTAAAGTCACTCCTTTGCATCATGACCTCTTGCTAATAACACTTAACTCTGGTGGGGCTTTTGGGGTTTGGGTTTTTGCCTTTACAGACAAAGCTCTCTTCCTAATTCTACTTAGATCCTTACAAGCACTGTTAACAGTTTTAGAAATGGGTCAGTATGTAAACTTAAGCCAAAGTGAAGTTGAGGATTTTGATATGGATGGAAATTTCCAGCCTGCATTTAGATTACCTGTCTTAACTGTGAACTTTGCAACAGCCATAGGTACAATCACCTACAGAGCAGCAGAGCCAAATTATAAACCTCATCTAGTTGGCTTTGTGTCCTCTGCTTTTGGCTTCCTGCTGTTCTGAAGGCTGGGTGAGGGGAAGTGGCTAAAAACTGAGGAAGTTTATTGTTGACAACACATTTTGTCTGCTCTCAGGCATGCCTGAGACCAAGGCAGTCCCCAGGCAGCCCTGAATCTGGGCAATGAAATCTAAGTTTTTAGCCACTCTCCCCTCCCTCCCACAGGAAAAGCCCAGCTCAGAGTTTTCAGAGTTAATATATTATCTTTGGTTGTTAGTGCTGTTGTCTTTCTAGCTAGAAACATTTTCCTTGATTGCTTTGACCGAATCACACCTGAAAATGTATCTTTAAAGCAGGAGAGATTCATAAATTGGCTACTTTGCCAATTAAAAACTTTATCCTCCCCTGGAATATGGCTGTCTCCCTGGTGCACAGGAAGTGCATTAAAGAAGTAATAAAGACTCATAAAACACATTCAGTGATCTAACATTTAAGAGCAGAGTTCTTGTTCATTACTGTGACTTTCTGCTAAATTACCACCAACACAACTGCTCATGGGCTCAAAAGGTCAGTGTTATTTTTTGCTGTTGAAATCATGGAGTCTGGGAAACAACTGTGTGTAAATTGCTGATAAACTGGAACAAAGACAGAAGAGAATAACACTGAACATATAAGAATGCAAGTAAACCAGCAGGAAAGGAGGGGAGGGGAAGAATCTCACGGACGGTTTATTAAAAGAACAAAAGAATAAAATCTGGCGCATTTGTTTTCCATGGGTTCAGGAAGCCTGGTTTTAAGCACCTACTATAAATAGTGTTCTAATCCTTCATCAAAGTGGGTAGTAGTCTATACCAAAATGAATGAATTTTAGGTATAATCTGGGAAGAGGAAGATGTCCCTCCCCTCACAGGAGGAGAAAGATCTTTTGTTTCAATCCTTGCAGAAATTAGGTATTTCTAAGTGTAAGGAGCTGGAGAGATGAGGAAGAGTCTGGAACCTGATGTTTCTATACTGCCTGATTCTTGTCAAGAATATTGTTAGATAATGGAATTAACAAACATCTAATTTGGAATTGAGAGATCTGATTTTGAGAAAGATGAGCTTGAATTTATCACAGGGCTAACTTCAAAATCCTCAAGGAGTTCCCCTTTGAGTGGAAGCTCTATGTGAATTGTATGACCTTAGGAAAAGGTTTTGATAGAGATATCATATTGAAAGGAATGGGAGTTTGTTTAAAATTCCAAAAAGGACAATTTTCAGTCATTTAACCCTGCATAAAGGATCTGATTGTAATGTAATCCCAAACAGCTACCTCAGAGCCGTTCAAGTTAAATGCAGAATACAGGAGCCTTACATTGTCCTTAAGGGAAAAAAAAGTCATTGAAAAATTATTTCATGCAAAAGTGCAAATTGTTCCAGGCGAGCTTGTTAGATGGCCCCTAGACCCATTATTTTCTAGGTGAGAGCTTTGGTTAATAGCTTGGCCAGTGGCAAAGAGGTATTAAATTATTCAATACACTGCCCTGGCTCTCAATTGTAGGGTTTGGGGTTTGATGGTATTCAGGGCAACTCAACAATGACCTTGAAGAGGTTTGTTTCCAGAGCTTGCCCACTGAACTGGACACCAAATGGGTGACTTTTAGGATAGGCACTGAATAATTTTTCAGGCAGGTCAAAACCTGCACACAGCAGTCAATAAAGTGCTACATTAATCTTTAGTTTCACACTTGACAGCACAAAAGGAACAGCAACATCCACTAACAGTCAACACCTTGCTTTTCTGGGGAAGCATTCATGCTGAGATTGAGGAAATTACAGTAAGGCTCTCTCTCACAGAGGATGAGACCCTTCCCACCACTAGAATTAGTAGGGAAAATGTCTTAGATCTCTCACACGGGCCCTGTATAAAAGGACCTCCAGTGCAGGTTGCAGAGGCTGGCCCAAAGACAGGACATTCTCCGTACTAAAATACTTCCTCATTAGTCTCTCACCAAAGCCATTCAACTCACAGCTCCCACTGTCCAGAAGGATCTAGACCTGCAGAGTGATTTCAGTAGCAGAAAAGGGAAGAAAAAAGGGAGCATCTGTGGGATCCATCTGCTTCACCTTGATGTGGGAACGCAGTGTTGTGCTAGGAAGTGGCAAAGGGGCTTCAACCCTTCAACTGAATTTGCCCAATGAGTTGATACATACCCCTGACACCCAGACACAGTCTGTCAGGATTTCACAGGGACTGACACTGACACCCAGCCTGAAAACTTCTGCTTGAGAATAACCTAATCTGCTGTAGAATTTATTTACCATACTCTTATTCCACAGTGAGAATATCTGTGATATTACTGGGAATACAGGGCAGAAGTAATATCTCATTTACCAGAAGTATTATCTCATTTAAACTGCAGACTGCACTGCAACCCGAATCAGCTGTTCGGTGTAAACAAGCCCTTTTTTCAGAAAAGTGGGAAGACAACAAAATTTGCCATCTTTTAAGGACGACTCATGGAAGGGGTGCTGTGAGGCCTCAACAGCACATTTGTGTAGTAAAGGCTAATATCTCTGGCTCACAGCAACATGTGAAATTGGGCAGACAACTGCAGCTGCACTTGGCAAACAAACAGTAGTAACATAAGCTTGACACTGTAAATGATGGTTATTGAACTGGTGTCTCCATGAACAGCCTAGATGCTGGCAAAAGGGCATGAGGAAGACAAAACAGAAGTTTAATTAACTTAACAGGAAAGGAAAAATCTCCTAGATAAAAGGAAAAGAGCCATTTCTGAGCCAAGTGTTCAAAGGGTTCTCAGACCTTCCCAGGCCAAAGAGTGTCTGTGTGTAATGCTGACTTCCTTCCAGCTCTGTCTGTGCCAGAAATAACTCGTCAATGGAGTATATCTATTAGTGTACCTTTTATCAAAGCCATTCCTGCACAGGAAAGTGATACTTGCTGCTGAGGTGCTGCTGGCACATGAGGAAGAAGGCAGGTGTATTTATGAAGAGTGTAACACATTCTACTGTCCTTCCTGAGCCCATACAAAGTCTGCAGACTTGTAATGACACAAACCCAAAACTTCCAAATGAGAGCACCTGTGCACCAAGGCAAGAGGGGATCTGCTAGGATTGATTTGCCTCTGCAAGATTTTGGGTGTTCTCTGCTTCAAATAAAGGCTCGTTAGCAGTTTACATCCCTGATACTGTCATTGGTGACATGTTCCCAGCCACAGCAGAGGGAACCCAGAGTGATGAGAGTGATGCCTGTGGGTCATCACGTTACAGTGGTCACACAACATGCTGAAATGTGCCAGCCAGGTTGTACACACAGAACAGACTCACATAGTGCCTCAAGACACAACACGTAACTTGACTTGAGTGATGCGCAAGTCACTGGAATTTCAACCAGTTGAACAGAGATAAGAAGGCAGGATGTGTTAGAAACGCAGAGGCAGTAGAAAGAAGGAAGGGAACAGATTGTGGATGACCTACTGGTGGAGATAATTTCCCTGCTGAGCAATAGTTACCATACCAACAATTTCTGAGCAAATTTCCAACAGTAACTGTAGGAAGATTCTTTGTTTGGCTTTGGGGATTTTTCTGTTTACCAGCTAGACTCCATATGAGACCTTTGGTCCAACCTCACAGTGCAGAGTTCTGTGGGTCCAGAGGAGATGACAGTACTAAATTCATAGCCCAAATATCATTAAGGATGGAATGTAGTCCTTTCCAGGAACAAGTGAGACACTCTTCCCACAGCCAAAGAGAGGGGCTTTTATCTCTTTCCTTCTACACACAAGGCACCCTCCTGCCCCCCCACTATGCTGCATGCATATAGCCATTTCCTGAAACATTTCGAATTTGTTTTCCTTAAGTTATTTGTGTCTACAGCCACCAGATGGTCTGTGTCAAAGCTGATATGTTCAACATATTATTCCATTATCCTATTAGGTTGAACATGTCCTTCCTCCCATGAGAGCTGTTAAGATATCACCCTTACAGAAAAGAGGCAGCTTTAGTCCCACTGTCACCTCCTTTCTCCTTCTGAGTAACACACTATCCTCAGTGATCCTATAGCAGATAGCTAACATTTCAGACTATCTTGATTTTCTGTGTTCATACTTTCAAGAAATAATATCTGGCCATTTAATATCCAGCTCCCTCAATGAACAAGCTGCACACATGTATCCAGTGTGATAAAAAAAAGAGCTCTGAAGACTTGAAAAAGACAGTGATGATGCTTTCTTCTTTTCAAATAAAAAATTTCCTGTATTGTTTTATAGGACTCTATAATTTGAAATGATCTTCCATCAAGATACCAGTTATATTTCCAAAACTGCTCTCTTGATCTTAAAAAGTCTTGGAAAACATCTGCAATTCAGGTCAATGACATTTAAACTGAGGAAATGGTCACCTTTGGTTTTCCTCTGCGGGCTCCTCATGCCCTTGGGAATGGGAGAGCAAAAATTCCTGGCTGGTTTCCATGACCCCAAGGACTGAACTTTCTTTGCTTGAGGAGCCTTCCCAACCCCTGCAGCATCTACAACTAAGACAGTTTGCGTCAACAAAGATTATTCAAAAGGTGCTGTTTCAAGTTGGTAGAGGCAGAAGGCAATGGGAGAAGAGAGAGAGAGATGCAGAGAAAGCCTCACTGATGGGGATGGAGGCAGCCAGCACACAAAGGAATGAGCCTATGTCAAAGATACACAGGGTCTCCTGTGGGAATTCTTAATCACTAGCAACAACATGAGCACTAGCTCTTGCTTTTCTCCCAAATGCGAGTCTGGGTGAGAAATACCCTGAACAAAGGACCCTTCTTTTTACATACCAAAAATACATGTTTTTGGAAAAAAATGCATCCCCCCCCCCCTTTATTTGCATGCCTGGAGATTTTTGCTATCTGCTCACTCACCCTTTACACCTTCTGTTCCACAATTGGAAGCGGTCACAAGCATGTCACTCACAAATATGTTGACACAGGTCAGTTCCTCCTGGGCCTGGCATGATGACAGTCACCAGCATCAGATCAGTTCCAGGAACTGAATAAAATTAGATCTTTTTTAAAAGCCTCCATCAAGCCAGGCTGTGCCCTGGGAAGCCCCTCTAGCACAGCCTCCTCCTGTGTTAGTCAGAAGGAGCAGTGAAGAACACATATCTGGCTACCTACACATCCACACTCCTCATCATGACTCCACAGAGCATTAGCAGGCACCTCAGGCAGAGGTGAAGATGTGTGAGTAGGGTCCATATAGCTCCTTCAAGAGGCACCAAAATTCATAATTGTCCCAGGAAGAGACAGTGGTCACCTTAATTACTGTTGCATCCCCTTCAGCTTTAGAGTTTTTATGATCTTGTAACACACGGGTTGTATGTTCTCCCCAGAGGGGTGGGCAGTGGCAGGTGAAAATTAGCCAACATGCACCTAAAACACAGAAAGGTAATTAATAAATAGATATTAGGGCAAAATGGTAGAGGCTGTTACCAGTAGTTCCTACTGAAAGTGGCTGATGGGTCACCATTTAGATAATGGCAGAGGAGCTCTGAGAGATGTTTTGGCTGAGGAGCCATCCCTGTGAGCAGCAAATCCCAACAGAGGAGAGCAGCAGTGGAACTGTTACTGAGGGATGGGACAGTTGGGAAATGCCAGAGGGTGTCTTACATGTGCTGTAACTCATACCATATCTAGTATCTCTTCTAATCCACCATTTCTCATGCCCTTTCTTCCTGGATTGCTTTTGTCACCATAAATCCAGATGTTCAGGCTTCAGGAGGGAAGAAGCAATTGCACTGAAGGGCTGCTCAGCATCGCAACACAACATCCAGTTAGGCTGTGGTCCTGAGGAATTGCAACACTTCAGAGATTCACTTGGACCTTGCATTCAGTGTATAAAAAAAATAATACACTGACTATCACATCTGCTGGTCTGTGCTTCTCTGGTCACCTTATGTACTTAATTTTGTGTTAACTATTGCAGGTCTTCAAAGCTTCCTCCTATTATAGTGTAATTTCCCACTGCAAGCAAGATCTCTTCAGAAACCAAACCACTGGGATGCTCTGTATATACAAAGCTGTAGTTTTCAGAGTGGAAGCTCTTCCCAAGGATATAAGCAAAATCTGAGTGGAAAGATCCCTCACTTCCTACAGGTATAAAGAATCATGCTCTAGTCATGTTGAATCATGAGATCTTGAATTACCAGTCCTAGAGGAATGCTTACTTACAAAGCAGTGATTTAGCAGAATAATGGAATATAAAGGTGAGAGGAGGAGGAGCAGCAGCATAGAAACACTTTCTGTCTCACCACAGTTTCAAAATGTGCCCAGCTCCTGGAGCCACAGATTACTGGACAGAGGCTGGGAGCAGCAATAAGAGCTGTCTGCAAATGATATTCCTAAAGATTGTGCAATTTAACCCAGCTATTATGAAGATGGGTGGATGCAGCATGCACACGTATTGCTGCCTGCTCCACGCAATGGCTGAAATTGGGCGGAGGGAGGGAAGACATAGTGCAATTTGCAAATAACTAATATGCCTGTGGCCTTTCTTCACCTTTCCATCCCCTTATGCATTAGACAAAATATTCATATCCCAGGCAATAACCCTTCCCAGTCCTGACTTCTGCATCCACCTCTTTCTTCCTGCCTCTGATTTGCCAGTGATTCAGCTTCCCTCATCCACATGTACTTGGCCTATAAGTATGTTCTCACTTACTTTCATAAACTCAAACAAAACTTCTAAAATTACTACCATTTTGTCTTTCAGCTGCTTGCTTACAATTCACAGCTTCCATATGGTCTGGATGAACTCAGATACATGATCAGATTGCTGCTTGTTTCTGTTATTCCTTTGTCTTATTTCTATATCGCATTTTTAATGCCATATTTTATTTTAGATTGTTTAATGTGTATAGCTGCTAACAAAGCAAGAGCCAAACTTAACAACAACAAAAAAGATATTTAAGGTAATTTCCTTTTTTAAATGTAGAAAACCATCTAATGCCCAGCCTCTCAGGATCATTTACCTTGCTTAACAATGAGCCCTTTGGGTTTATTGAACCTCCACCTCTTGTACATGCAGGGACATGTGTGCAGTTTAACCAAGGTGAAGAAAAAGAGCACTTTTGTTAGTTGCCAGGCCAGTGAACAATCACAGCCAGAAAACCTGGTTGCTTCTGACTACAGTTGCTCCTCCTTCAGGGGTACCTGAACTAAGTGAAATACCATAACAAAGGATCAGTTATGTTACAGCCAAGAAACACAGGAATGTCTTCCTGAGCACAATTCCAGAATGTGGTTTGCCAATAGAGAGTGCTGAGGGGATAAAAAAACCCCACAAAACAAACAAACAAACAAAGGGAAAGACCCTTCAAAAGCAAAAAGAGGCCTCATAAACATAAAGTGAGAAGCCACACAAGTCCAAGGCAAAGGGAAGGGCTGCCCCCCAACTTGGTGCTACTCTCTGGCAAGGCACTGCCCTGTTCAAATAGCCAGAATGTTTTCTATCTTCACCCAAACAAATAACGACCAGCGTTAATAGGCTTAATAATCCCAACATTCAGTGTTATTTAGAGGCACTTTTGCTCTTAAATTGCTTAATTGCTTTTAAAAATCCTTTGCGGTTGCCCCATTTCCCCTTGACTTCTTGGCACCTCCCTTAGGACCTTAGTCAAGTCATGTGTCCTGGTCTGAGTCTCCATCATCCTCTCCTTTAAGAGTGAAGAAACCTGCCTGAAATAAACCATCAGAGAAGTCCACAGAAGAAGCTGCTTTACAGACCTGAGGTTTCTACCCAAAATTGAACAGGGTTTTATTTCCTCTTGTCTCATGCAGGATGACACATCACAGGTGTCACCTCCTCAGGAAAGACCACTTGCATGAGTGTCCCCCCGTCCAGTCCATCCCCAGCCGAATACAAAACTGACACATCCATCCCTTCTCCTTGGGATATTATGTTCGGTCCAAACCTGAATTCACAGTCACACACAGGCTATGAGTCACACTGGGCCTTGCAAATAAACAGCAATAAATGTATTTGATGGGTCCTTTACAGAGCCATTTTCAGACCAAACAAATGGTCTTCAAAAGCTTCCAGTGTCATCTCCAGCCCGGCAAATAATTTAATCTGAGCAGGGACCAGATTAGCCAGGAACCTGAAAGACCACAGACAGCAGAGGGAGCACTCACTGCTCCTGTCCTCAGCTTGAGCATCCTGTCCGAGTTCAACAATGCAAAACAAAAGTAAAAATGACCCCCGGTGGCCACCTGGAAAAATGGAGGTACCACTATACACATGCTGCACTTGGTCTAATAATTCAGCAGCATTTGAACCACAAGTTAATGCCCAAATCAGGTGCTTAAGAGGAACTGTGTTTTTGGAGGGTATTTCCCCTGCTGCACTGCACCAAGCGCACAGCGATCACAGCACATGTTTAGTCATGATTCTGGTTTGTATCTAGGGTTTCACTGGAGATGTGGAGATGGAAGTGAGGTCTAGACTGGACCGCTGGAGCCCCCAGTTTTGATCCCACCTTTCCTGCAGTGCTGCTGGAATTTCCTGTGAAGGCTCCATCTCACCAGATCCCAGCATCTGACTGTCGAAAGTGGAGGCAACACTGAGCTCCCCCATGAAGTGTGGACACCTCTCATTGACAGTCACTAGAGATTAAACATTTTGGGAGCTCAATCCCACCAGTTTAGTGGCTGAAACATTCCTGTAAGTACCAAACATTAGGCAGCTGAAAAAAAAGGAATAGTCAGGGGTTAAATGTCAAGTTTGCACTACTGAAATGCAGGGCAGATGCTTCCTAGTCTGTTTACTGGCATGTTATCGGTGGGTTCTTGTCAGCAGTTCTGTCAATCCAGGCTTTCTAGATGTGTGAGGAAAACCCCCAATCCGTGGGCTCCAGAAGTCACCTTTCCCCACCATGTGCTTCTTAAGGTATAGGAATAGCAATTGCCTCTACTCAGCAAATCAAGCTTATTCAGATAAAACACAAGCTCTTTAGACAACCCTTTCTGCTCCCCAGAAAGCAAAAGAAAATGCTGTAAATAAGTGGAAAGGCTCAGTGCTGCCACTATTTCCTGACTCCCAGCACCAAATGAGAGCACAAGGGTCTGTGATCAAGGAGAATATTACTGATGAGAAACTATCTGCGGACTTTTGGAAGTTTCTTATCAAAAGGGCCCTGCTTGCACACCCACCTCAGCCTCTGACCTAGTTTCTCCCAGCGATGCTATTCTTTGCTCCCTCTTCCCTTCTTGCTGCTATTTGGCACAAAGAAATATCAGGGAATCAGCTAGTATATCCTTGGATGCCAGTGTAGAGAAGTATGGCCAGCCTCAGGGCCTCTGCCTGACAAACCACAGCACACAGCTTTTCAGAGAGCAGGAGAACATGAGGCAGAGGAGAAGAAACCAGCAAAGAAACAAAAAGCTAAAAATAAAAAAAGTGCAGAACGGATTCACAAGATGAAATGGAAAAAAAAAAGAAAAGGAGGAGAGGAAGAGTGCAACCACCTTCAAAACACAGCACAGGCAGAAGTTGGGAGCATAAAGAGAGACCACACGTTTGAATTTATTGGAACAATAAATTTTCTTCTATTCATCCCATGATCTCTGCCAGCAATGCTGCCCGGTTGCCCCCACCCACCCATGCAGAGTCAGCTTCAATTACCTTACCTCAGGAACATTCATTACAGGAAGATGCCCTGTGTGTATCAAATTAGTGCCTTTAGAAAGCCCCTTCAGGAAACATCTATGTGCCCCTTATTCAGTTAGCGGGGAGGGATGGAGTGGGGATGCCAGCTGAGAAGAGGATTTTATGCAAGCATGGGACTGATGGACTGACAGGGACACATCCTGCCTGTACCAAATATTGGTGCAGCCTCTGAATTGCTTTTGTGCAAAAGAACCATCATCTTTTAGAGTTGAAAAAATTCTAGTCTTAGATGGAAAGTACTGGGATGAACAACTGGGCCTGGAGGGACCCACAGGGGACATCCCCTTTTAATCCACACAAGAGAGCAAGGTTGATGAGCGTTAGATGCCTTTGGAAGGTGTTTTAACCTCAGAGTTTTGGTATGAACTTACGGCATTGAAACAAGCAGCCAAGTCACTTGGAGCAACAACAAAGACAATACCAGTCCAAAATGTTCCCCCTGTAGCTGGGGTTGGAAAAACATGAGATTTCCATGTGCAATACACAAAGGTCTTAGATGCTGCAAAATCTAGCAGTCAGCTATTAGAACAGCCCCTGACACACTGGTGCAAGTCTTCAGCACATTTCCAAAAGTGCTGAACAGAGATCTCAGAGGACATGGCCACAGACTAATACCTCTTTCAGGGACATGGTGTCTCAGAAATGTCCCATTCTCCTGCTTTTGTTGCCCCAGGGAAATGGGATGTAACATGCTGCCAACAGCTGCAAGCAAACAAGATTGTCCACATGGCAGCTGTAAGGCAATGGGACTGAGGAGAGATAAATTTCTGTCTCTGACAATAGCTAATGGGGCTCCAGGCAGACTGGCAGCTGCAAAGCACCCAGTTCCCTGCTCTGGTTCTGCTGACCAGGCACCTCTGGGGCTGTACTTTGAGCTGGTGAAGAAAAGAGGCAGAACAAGTCTGCTTCCATCTATTTTTATACTGCAGATCCATCTGCTTCTCTCCACAGCTGGCAAGGCCTGCAGCTCAGTTTAGATCCTCCCAACAAAAGCCTCTTTATGAGGCATGGGAATCCCCCAGCACTATCAACACCATTTGGATTGGATTGCCCAGGCATGGGCTATTTTGGGCACCACAGGTGGTTTCTCCATCTCACTGAACACAGGGCTGGAGCCAGCAGATGCCTCACCACAATACTGCTCTGCCATTCCACCAGCGGTAAACTGAGCAGTGTGAAGGCTCTGATAAACCCATTGGATCTGGGGGGATGGGACACAAAGGGAAGAGTTCAGGGAATGGGTTCCACAGGTGAGACAGAGCAGAATTTTAATCAACACCAAGACTGAGAACTGCTTTTGAGACAGAAAAACAGAGCAGAACTGATCAGAGTCTCTGCCTTGAGCAAAGCACTAACTCACCCCACATCTAGACCCAAGATCTTCATTCCACAGACACCATACCCTAGAGAGCAACTCCTGCTCTGTCTGAGCAAAGCAGAAACCTCCTTTTCTCTCCTCTCCTCTCTGCCCAGGCAGTAACCCCTTCCTTTGTGCTGAGGTTCAACATCTGCTTGTTCCTGTTGGAGAGAGCTCCAAGCTCTGGGTTTCCCCCCGACACACAAGCAGCAGAAAGCTCTCCCAGCCTCTCCTTTCTCTGTTATCTTATTGCATGGATGCTATTTCCTGTGTTTATTTCTCTTGTCTACTTAGCTGGCCTGGAGGGTCTCACCTGCTGGAAAACTGCCGTTACTTCTCTATCTGCAACACTGGCCAAGGGTTAGCAAAAAAAAGTTTTGGGTCACTTCTAGTTTTCTTGGGATGCCTGACTACCAGCAGAGGCCAAAGGCCACAGATGCTGAGGGAGAGCAGGTTCCTGTGTGTCCTTACCTGGAAGTTGACATCAGCAGATGCATCACTTTAGGAAGAAGAACAGGGACACATTTCACAGCACTGGGATTCATCTGGCATGGAGAGAACACAGCCACCTGGAAAACACTGAATTCATGGCTCTGTCCTCAAGGACCTCCCTTTGGAGACCATGAACGTGTCTGTGCAGCAGACAGAGCTCAGCTCTTCCAGGACCTGACTGACACACAGGCTTCAGTGTTCAGTGTCAGCCACATGTCACTGACATCCTGACCCCAGGACTTCATGCTTTTGATGGGAAGAAGGCATTAAACTCTCCCAGGGAGGACTGTATGTCCCGCACAGTGTTTCCAAATCAAATGCTGATGGAAAGATCCTCCTGCAAGGGAATCAGAGACTTCTGTTAGCATAGAAAGCACGTCCTCTTCTCCAGACACACAGGGAAAATCCACAGGAACTCGGTTTCTACAGTCCTTGAAAGTGCAGGTAGTTCTGAACCATGGAAAGGGACAGGCAGCCCCTGCATCTTGGATAAACTTCTTGTGCATTAGGTATGGCAGGAAGGAGGGGTCATCTGCAAACATAGAATTTAGGATGGGAGAGAAATTGCTTGGGAAGCAAGTGCTCAGAGAAAGCAAGCTAGAAGTGTTTCTGATTAAAAGACTTGATTCCTATGCACTGGCTCAATCCATAAGGAATAGGGGATCTTGGGTTTAATTTTGTTGCAGATGAATGCTAGCTGGGTTCGTTAAGCAGACTGGAAGGCCTCAGTGCAAGTTAGGGATATTATTGTGTATTTCCTCTGGAAGGAAACCAAAATGCTGTTTCTCATGACTTCAGAAAGGACACAGCTGTAGAACAAGCAGCTGAGTCTCAGCTTTACTTGTGGCATTGAGTTACCGATGGTGGGAGAAAAGACTATTTCTGTTTTTCCAATGCAACCTTTAGCATTTTGATCCTTCTGGAATTAGAGGAGGATCTTGAGGAGGGTCTGAGATTTTTTTTTTGTCTCCACCCTATTCTGTTAGTGCTTTTGGCATGGATATAAAGAAAGGCAGGAAACACTTGGAATACTGGACTGCTCCCAAATGGCAGGCACCTCAGAAACGAGGCAGTCAGCTGTCCTTTAAGGTGCTGGGTGCCACTTAGCACAGCACCCCTGTACTGGTGCTGGGTGCTCTCCTCCTGAGGCTCTGCCTTTCACTCAGTCACAATCCTTGTGAATTAACTGCAGCCGTCCCCCGGTAGCCTCTCTGCGACTGGGAATGGAAACATTAGCCCTCTTCTCCCCAATGTCTTTTGGATCTGCAGAATAACCTCCCAATGGGATGTGTTACCAACACAGAACAGCTTCAAGTCAGCAGCACGATCTTCAGTTGCCTGCAAGGAGCCTTGTGTATCGCAGGGCTGGATCAGGAAACCTGTGATTGCTCACAATCACATTAACAGAGAAGACAGGATGTCAGGGAGTCACTCGGCAAGTCTCAGAGCTGCCATTCCTGTCACCTGTGAAACCAGTCAAATTCTCTGGATGATGGAATGGTTTAATATCACAGGATCCAGTGTGTGTGGCAGGGCTGCTCAAGACATTAACACAGGAAGCAATATTGTTCAGCATCGACTTAACTGCCTGGCAGGTTATACAGTAATGTGGAAGGATGGGAGCCAGCTTGGGCCCAGGACCCACAGCCCTGCAAACAGCATTTCTTCTTGGCAGGACTCTTTTTTCCATAGCTCAGTGGTAAAAGCTTGTATGAGCATGGAGTCAAAACAGCCTTCACCCAGCCCGGGTCGGCATGGGCAGAGGTGCCGGGCCCAGCACACCTGTCCACAGGAGGCTTCAGCATCTGCCACTGCTCAGCCCTTCAGCACCTCCAAAATAAGAACTTGGCAAACAAAGCCAACAGAGTGCATTGCTAAGCAGAACATTCTGCTGAGTCCCAACACCAGGACTGCGTGTTATAGGGCACTTGCCAATTCCTGAGTCAACTTTATTTATTATACACAAGAAAGGTCATGACGAATCTCAAAAGATAAAATCTGTGTCTGTCAAGTCACCTTCCTTATTTTCATTGGCCCAGACCCTCACGTTCCACACCAACAATAACAGGACATGGGTTCAGGAGGCACCATGACTGCAGCTTACCCTGAGATGGCCCAGGCTTGTTTTGCATTCTTCATAGAACTGATCCAGGCTGCTCAATTCTCTTTATTAGGAGGTGTTTTGTTTTCCTGGATGCAATCACCACACTGCACAAGAGCCCCACATCCACAGAAATCCCAAAGAACAGGCACAAGCTTTCACAGCCTAGATGATGCCAAATACCCAAATGATGCAGCTGCAAGTTCTCCAGCAACATGAAGTACCCAAGATATGCTTAACTCCCAATTAGAAGAAATATCCTGTACCAATACCAGCCAAAAAAACATCCCCATGATCTCATCAACAGCTGAGGCAGCAAGATACCCCATGCACATAGATTTCTTCATTGTCAGTATGAGCTGTTACCTAGGAAAGGCAAAAGATTGGAGCTGCCTCAGGCTCTGGGTAAATCCTTGGCTAAAACCGAGCAATTTCAGCTCCAATGCTGTCAGTGTCCAAGCTAGCAGGTTTAAAGACTTCCCTGGGATCTGTAGAAGTTGCAGTCACCTCTCTGGATTGCAGCAGAACACTCCCAGAAACCACAGTCCCTGCTTTGGAGTGCAGTATAACAGTCTTGGACCACACAGTATGGATCTGCACTCCACATAACCTCATCTTTGTACAGCTTACTCTGAACTTGCAGATGGTAAGTTCTTTTCCCACTCCCTGCCTTTCACTTGCTGAAAAATCACCACGCTGCTCTCAGACCCAAGCTTGGTTTACATTACTTTCTTTGATGTGTTGCAAGGACTCTAATTCTTGAAATGAAATTCTGATTTTCTGAGATCTAGACAGCACTTTCCTGACACTGCAGGTTCTTAGCAGTGACTGCTGCAGTCCCAAAGCAGAGAAATGACTTCATTTTACAGCCAAAACTCCTCCAACTACTCCACCCACTGGGTCATTTCTGACGAAACATCTCCAATATCCAAAGATGTCCCTCTTTGTTATCTGAACAACACTGAAGAGGAGATTGGAAAGTCAGGGAGGAACACAGGTCCACTTACAATTCAGTGAGACTGCAACCTGCAGTGAGTCACATCATCTAACCTGAGGTGCCCATTTGTGGGATCAGAGAAGTGGATTCCTCCAAGGACCACTCGGAGCAGGCAAAAGTCTGTCTCCTTTCCGGGAATGAACACACAGAGAATCTCATTTCTCACATGGTCATAGTCAAATGCAAGACTGGAGGATTCTTTCCTGTGAAAGTAAATTGTGAGGTCCACGGGCCTCAGAGGTGGTGCTCAGAGCTTTTTAACTACCTTAAACTTCTTGAAACACATGAAGACACTTGTGTGTATTATGCTTAGCAGCAGTCTTCCTGTTTGGGGGCAAAAGTGACAAGGAAGATTCTGCTGCCTTAAATACTGTGAAAAGCTCTTTAGAGCCAAAATCATTATCTCCCATTCCTAGGGAAAACCTACTAATCCTCCACAGCCCCATCCCACTTCATGACTCAGAAATGTCAGCAGTTCCCCAGTGCTGCAGCCAGCTCTTGTCTACAGCAAAAGCCCTGCAGAGTCTAATTGCTCCGAGAGACTGAGCCAAGGTGTGGATCTCTGAGCAGAGATTTCTGATCAGGCCAATTGTGTTGTTAAGCTGGGAGCTCTCTCTGTTCTTCCAAGTTCTCTTTCTTAGGTACAAGCATTGTTCCCGCTGGGCTCCTGCAGACGCCCATTGTTCCAAAGCTCCCGGCCTTTGATGCAGCAGAACAAAACGCACAGTGTTTGTGAAAGGAGGGAAAATCAAAAAGTTTCTCAATTACACACTTGGTTGAACAGCTCGGGCAGTTGGCTGCAGAGGACCAGGGTGCCAGCACCTCTCCACAAACTGGGGCCTCCTGTGAGGAGGCCTTGAGCACAGCTGCAAAGTGACCCAAAAGAGGGAATGACCGGTGGTTCGTGGCTATCCAGTGAACTTTCATTTCAGAACCTCCCAATTCCAAGTGCCTCTGGACTGAACAGACTTCTGTTAACCTCCTTATACACACATTTAGTAGTTGCCAGCTAGAAATTACTCCTGCTTCAGCATTGCTCAGATTTGACAAGAGAAACACCACAGCAGCATCTAGATTTCCTGCCTCCATTTCCAGACTAATTTGGCTGGCAAGAACTGGGCAGAAGTCTGAAAGGGTGATGGTCTGAGGTGCACCAGCAGTGCCAGATGGAAGGAGAGCCAGCAGGGTGGGATGGCCCAGTCACAACTGGCAAAGCTGTTGCATAGTGCAGTTATGGACCCCCAGGTCCTGCTGTGGAACACCCCCTTCCTGCCAGGGCAGTGGTTTGAGTGAAAACAGCTGTACTTTGTGTTCCATACACAGCTGTGAACAATTTCTACTGCCACGATGACAGATCCCGGGATGTTAGAGATGGGAGGAGTCTTCCAGTCCATTTGGGTCTGTCACTTTAGTCCATGCCAATCTCTTCTGTGAAAGCACAGGCAGCACCAGGGAGAGAGCTCTCCAGAAGGATCAATCAATGGAGAAAGCTAATAATATAATAAAAAAATACTTGCACACAAGATCCAGCCAGCTGGATCTTCCTGGGACAAAGGCACTCACACTCTCTTTTACAAATATATTTTATTATTTTAATGCTTATTAAGAAATGTAACCAAGACAGACTCCGCAGCATCAGCGGCTCCTCACTGCCCAGCAGTCTGATGACTTCACAGATATGAAAACTTCACAGATTCAAAAAAACCTTTGGTCAATGCACTTTAAATACATTTGCATGCACAGATTCTCCCACTCCCTTCCCACCCCCCAATGGTAACTGACAGAGGGAAAACAACACCTATATCATAAAACATTTAAATTAAAAGAGTAATTGTTTCATACTGACAGCATGTGCAGCAGGGTGTTCATAGTGTCTTGGTTTGCAGACCACAGAGAACCTCTCCACAGGACAGGGCAGGAACACCAGCTCCTGAGACAGTGGGGGGAGTGAAGGATGTTCTCAGATCAACACCTTCCAGTCTTGATTTTAACACATCCTTGTGTGAACAGCCCCAGCAGACACACAGGGAGTAAGGTGGGGAGTAACACACAACATTGCCCCAGTCTGGGGATTCTCATCTGTCAGGGTTAGTCACCTCTCATGCAAATGAGGAACTGGTGATATTTGTTACTCTTTATGTGTTTTGCCATAAAGACGGCCAGAAGCTCAGGGCTGGAAAGAAAAAACGCTGAAATGACTCAGTGCAATTTGATGCCCAAAACACTTTGGGAAAGAACTGACTTTTAGGCAGCTGAACTTAGCAAACACCACCAGAGAGTACTGCGTGCAGGTTTAATGCATTGTGGCACCACTGCAGCCTGTTTGTCCTTCCACAGAACTTGGCTGGAAGGATTTGGTTTTAGGTAGGGCCCATGCTCATGAAGCAGAAGGGGATTTGTTATACCTGGATGTGCTCATGAAATGGGACAATGTATCTGGAAAGGACATAATCCATAAGAACCATCCCTGCCTCAGTCAATACAGACCCTACAAAGTCAGCCCTGTGCATACCCCAGGAAGGGCTGATCCTTGCAGCCACCCCAGGAGAGCTGTAAGGCTGTATATCCCTTCGAGAGTCCTTCCTCAGCAAGTCACACCTTGGTCTCAAGCCAGCATCATCTTTACACCCCACAGCACCTCCCAGCACATTCCTGTTCCCCTGAAATCCTCCCAAACACCTGCTCTACAAATGCTCCTTCACTACCAAGAATTCCTGTCCATCCTGACCCTCCAGTCTCCCACACCTTAGAGACTTCTCTATATCCACCAGCATCCCCTGAGGCCTCTTCAAAAAATGATCAAAGGCTCAGACTATTCTATGTCACTCCAAGTCCACCTGCACCCTAGCACCAACTGGGACCAGTGAGAAACCCTTTCTTGTCTCCAGCTGTCCCACCATGCCAAATTGCTTCTCAGTTCAAGAGCTGCAGTTCAAGCTTGCACAGAGCTTTGAAATATCACTGATCCAAAAGGGACTCTGCAGGATACAGCTCTAAGTGCATTTATTTGCACACACAAAAAGCGGTGCCCTATTGAGGAGAGAGCCCCAAGAACTCTTGGTAAAATTACTCCTGGCAACTGAACAAACGTTGCTTTCTCCAAAACTCTTATAAAGCAAATAAACTCTGGAGCCTAAGAGTCTTCAGGGAATGGTGAAATTCATGGAATGCCCTCACACCAAATGAGGCACCACATCTCTCTGTGCATCTTCAGACTTTATATCAAGAAGTTCTCGTTCAATGAAATTAGTCTCTGCTGACCCCAGCTCCTACTCTCTGGACCCACTGCACATGGGATTCCCAAGAAGGTCTTCTCCAGCCTCTCCTGATAGTCACCTCATTCTTCCCTTTGTCTTGGCACCGTCTTTGTTTATCCAGAACAGCTGGATCAGCTAAACATTCTCCCGCTGGAAGAAAAATGGGGATGTGAGTGGTCCTAGGAGGTTTGGAAGGCAGGTACTTCTCTCAAGAGTGGAGAGCTGCCAGGAGAAGGAAAGAGCACACTTCGTTGATGGGACCTATTGCTTCTTTTTTTTTTTTAAGGAAAACAAACCAAAAAGCCGGAAGCCCTGAAATTATGATCCCTAGGAAACAAGGAATATGAAGTCCAAAATTCTGTTCAAAAGGCTCCTGCTCTCCCCAACAACTGCTTCAGAAACATCCTCTGAGGGTCCATCTCAGCCATATGTTTGCCAGAAGCCCTGGCATGTGGTGCAGCTGCCATCCCTTCCTTCCTGTGACTGCAGACAGCTCTACAAACCATGCTCTCTGTACCCTGCCCTTCCTCCTGCACACAGCCCACCCCCTTCACACACTTTTTTCACTTCAAGTCTGGATCACTAGCATTGAAAGGGACTGGATACACTTGGGGGCAGCTCAAGCAGCAAATTCAAGCTAAATTCAAGACATCTGGAAAGTCAGTAAGCTCGCGTGGTGATCTGGTTGGGCAGGAAAGTTTTCCAGAGCAATCTGGAAAGCAAAACAATCCTAACTTTGTCCATCAACATAGATCAACTTGATTCTTGGGGCAACCAAGCAAGAAACTGCCGTAAGTGTGGAGATGCTCAGGAAACAGTAGAAAGCAACCAATCCACACCAGCTGTTGAAAGTCTGATCCAATGCAGTGCAAACCATCCCTTTACAATGGCAGCTAAAGCTCAACGGGCAACACTTCTGCACTCGTGTGTGTTCCAGCACATGAGTAATGCTGGTATTTTCCCACACTTCCTTCCCTGCTCTGGGTCTTTGTGGACCTAATTGTTATTGACATGAGTGCCGGATGTAATCTTGTGTTATTCTTAGAAACATTTCAGCTCCCAGCTGAGGCCTGAAGAGAACAGCCCCCCATTTTCCTGAGTTCCTCTGCCACTGTTACAGGAGGTCAGAGAAGCCATCACACAAATAACTTACAGAAATATTCCATCAAGAAGGATCAAGAGTAACGAGATCCCGAGTCACCCTACGGAGGAACTACCTATGATGTCAGTCACAGGGAAATGGCTTAGTGTTCCTTAATACTGCTGGAGTGATAATCCTCTACTCTTACGTCAGACTACAGGGAAGAGCCCTGCCAAGAAAGCAGCAGTTAAATTTCACCACAAAGTCTATTGTTTTACAAACTGGCCTGTCTTTCTGCTAAGGGCTGTGGTGGCAGCCACATCTTTTTATCCATCTCACAGTAAGCTTTGTGCTAGTCCAGAGCAGCTACATACTCAAACACATTCAGCATCACAAACTTCTCCCAACATGTGTGTAGGAAAACTGGCAAAAAGAAAATTCTCCTCAAAATAAAGCCGATTTTTCATTTTAATAGTTCACAATATATAAAATAAACATGGAATCAGAATACACAAACCTAACCTGCTCTTCCTCAAGTATGAAAATCCAGTTTCCCTTGGCTTCTGAAATGTTAGTGGACAGACAAGAGGAGGAACCAGATTGGGGGAGGATGTTTTCAGCTAGGGAATAAGCTTCAGATCCCTGGAATTACCAAACTTTTCATTTCCCAGTAGGACCACTACTGCCTGTCTCTCCAGAAGGCTGGTAGTACTGGACATGGATTATTTGTCTGAAAAACAAAACCCAGACAATCTTCAGGTAGAATTCAAGCTGATGTGGTTTTCTGCTGTCCTTGAGCTGCCAGACTTCCTTAATTTTCCTTCCAGAAAATTACCAAACTGCAGTGAAACACCTCTGCAACAAACCACAGCAGTGTGTACACTTGCTGCAGCACAAATTTGCCTGCTCTCTTCTACAGAAAGTAGAAACTGCAGTTTCTAAGCTGAGTTCCGATACTAGTGACACCTTTCAGCTTCTCAGAGCAGGAGCATCTTCTAACCAGACAGGCCCAGCTCTGTTCGCCTCTATACCACAGGGACACATCAGGCTTCACAGGAAAAAACTGAAATCACAGGAGAAAAAGTTTTTTAAATAGAGATCATTGGAATTCCAAAATTAGGTCAAGGTATGTGTGTGGGTTGCTCTCTATCCCAAGAAAGAAGAACAAAGTCCCTCAGCCTGTTGAGTGAGGATGAAGATGACTGAAATATGGAATATTACCTCACCTCACACACATCTGGGGCCATGGAAAGAATTTGCATTCTAGGAGTTCAGGAGGAGAAGCACAGAGACAGGGGGAAAGCAGAAGGTGCCATCAGCCTACAAAGAGCTCACACACCCACAGCCCTTCACAGCCCTGCTCTGAGGACACAGCCCACAGCTCTGGCCCACAGCACCACGTCTGCTAACTGCCCTTCTGCCAAAGGAAATCCTTGGCAAGGCTCAGTTTTGGTGGTTTGTTGGACAAAGTGGAGTGCTAAGAAGTTATATTTGCCATGTGCATCTGGAACGCTGAGCACTCAGGGAATGCATATGAGTTCTTGCCCATCTTTTGTAACTTAACGTAAAGTAACCTTACCATCATGTGGAAATAAACCATTTGAGCAACCTGTTGCAGTATAAGCTTTGAAAACACAAACTGAAAGACAAAGTGCCATGGTTGAAAATATACAGAGTTCCCATCAGGTAAATTCCTTCCCTCTCCAAGCAGCTCCAGGCATCCTTCTGGACAATAGATTTTGCTATCCCCCCTTCTGCATGTTGCAGGGCCACAGTACTAAGAGGCCCTTCCCAGTTGCTCTTTGTTATTCAGGGAATACTTCCAGCCATGCTTCTGTTTCCATTGGTAAAGACAGTGAAACCAACACTCAGCCACAGGCACAGTACAGTGTCCCGAAATCCCTGCATTGACAGTCTCCCAGTGCTGAACTTGGAATGCCATCCTCGACCTTGGCACTGCTCTTGGTGACAGGTCATTGATGGTTAACGTGCCCTTCCTTCCTTAGTCCACTTCGGTGGTCTCTTGGCTTTTCTCCAGTCTGGTATTTAGGATCATCCAATAGTCCTGGATATGGACTCTTTCTCCACAGCGATCTGAATACACTGCTCTCCCCCCGCCCCCCAACCTCCCTTTCTGCCATGGCAGAGGTCACCAATGGAAAAAAAAATAATTCTACCAGGAAAACTTAGAAAGTCTCATCAGGAAACGTCAGCTGCAGCAAAGGCTGCTCTTTCCAGATCTGAGTAAGACACCTGGGCATCAATTAGCTCTTCACTATGCCCATGCTCCCTGTTCAGGCATGCATCTGAGAGAATCCCATTTTTGCAGGAATGTCGGAGATGCCCATTTGTCTCCAAGTCCAGAGCATTTCCATTCTGGTGCCATTCCAAGCCAGCTTTGCATTTGTTTAAGTCCTGCTTTTCGGGATCCCTGTGGATCTCTCCGTTGGTGTATACCTCTAGTGCATACTCACTGATCCGTATGCTGGCATTCTCTGCGTCCCCACCATGGGTGGAAGTCCTGGAGCTGGCTGCTCCCGCCTTGAACGGCTCCTTCCGGCCCAGGATGTGCTGGCTGATGATTTTACGGAAGGTGTATCGGAACTCCCTGATGCGGTAGGCATAAATTAGGGGGTTTACAACCGAGTTAGCATGAGACAGGATAATAGCCAGATACATCAGCCAGAGGGGAGCGTGGGCACAATTTGGGCAAAAAAGGGTAAAGCAGTTAATAATGTGTAGTGGAAGCCAGCAGACTGCAAACAGCCCAACAATGATGGCTAAAGACTTGGCTGCATGGACTTCCTTCTGCAACGTGGAGCGGGAACGTTCCCCGTGTACCATCTTGTTCTCCATCTGCTTGAGCTGGCGCCGGGCTGCCATGAAGATTTTCAAGTAGATACCAAACATGAGAAGGAGGGGCAGGAGCACACAGGCAAAGAAATTGTAGTAGACCATGTACTCCATGGTGACCACGGCCTCGAAGAGACACACCACCATGCTGTTGCTGCAGTTGATGGGAGAAGACCAGTTGGAACCCAGCTCTTCGATCTGGGCACGCTTGTGCCACCCCAGCATTGGGGTCAGGCCGATGATGAAGGACAGCACCCAGCAGATGGCAATGATGCCTTTGGCTCGAGAGCCAGTCACCAAGCCATTGTACCTGTAAAGCAGAGGAGATGGGAGCTCTATCAGTGTCATGCAACAAGTGCTGGCACCCACGCAAGCTCACAATGGCCCCATGTTCCAGAAGACAGTGAGAAAGGTACCTGCTTCATCAGAGGGGCCTTTGCTCTGATGTGCAGAACCCATGCAGCACACCAAGGACGTGGTGACACTGTTTGCCACCTACTTCCCTCCCCTTTCCTTTAAGCAGTGAATAGTTGACAGAAAAGCAGGGAAATTAATTCAGTTTTCATCTGTGCTCCTTCATTCCACCAGTCCACTTGGGCACGCACATAGATCTTGCAGCCTGGATAACCAACAGCACTGCTCTGGCCCTTGTGATGAAGACCACTGTGGGTCTCTCACCAAAGGCTAAGGCAGTGTCTCCTTCCTGGCAAAGGAGCAGCCTTTTAGCATGGAATTGTTAGGTCTGTCTTGCAGTAGATCTGTAAACCAAATAGCACAAAAGAACCTGGAGGCACAGTGCCACCAGCCCTGCATCCACATTCTGGTGTGCTCCAGGGAAATCCTACTGGCTCAGTTGCAGCAGCCAGGTTGGCATTGCCTGCATGGCACCTCACTCTGCTCCACAATGGCACTTTCAGGAAGACCAGCACCACCAACCTTCTTGAAATAACTAAGTCAAGTCAGTAGTTTTCCTCACCAGCCCAGCTAAGTCAACCCCATGTCTTTCTCAGAAAGGAGGAATTAAGCTGAAGACAACTCTCTGACTACAGGTGTGCCATGGGCTGCACTGCACACACCAAAGGGACCTCAGTGGTGGAGGTATTGATGCCTGGCTGAACCATTGCTCTTAACAGTAAACTGTCCAGGATCTATTGAAAGAAACAATAAGCAACATGGTAAGAATCTGACAGTGCAGCAGAGACCTTGGTTTGTTTGAAATATCAGCCAGTTTCCAAGGCCTCACAGGTTACTGGGAGTCCTGAGCTGACTCCACCAGTTCTTCCCTCTGAAAATGTAAATTAGGGCAGCAGTTTAACATTTCAATGCAATTTCCTTCCCTGGGTAATGCTCAGCATGGAAAGTAGATGGCCGGATTCCCACATTGTGCAGCATGGGTCCCACACTGTATTTGACCCAACGGCAGAGCTGGGCTCTCAGTGTTTACCCAGTGCTCCTTCTCCCTCTGTCCCCAGAATTCTCTCCAAAAACAAACATTACAAGAAATAATACAACAAGCCACAGAAATCTTTCCATCTCAAATGAAATAATTACTCCCACAGGTTCATGCTCCTATCCCAACACAAGTTCAAGACAGGGGAGAAGAGTGGCTGCTTTTGCACAGTAAAGAATGGAGATCTTGCACATGCTTTAAATCCCTGACAATGGTCCTTGGAAAAAACAAGACCCATCAGGCTTGAATTTCCCTTTCTCAGTTTCATTTCAAAACCAGAAAAGAGTGAGTGGATAAGGGAACCAACCACACAATTCCCAGCACGCAAAACACACCTAAATTGCCCTTCCAGAAATGAGGAAGGAATTCAGCTGATTCTGAGGGAGAAAAAGGTTTTTTCCAGCAATTAGTGGATCCTACCCAGTGCTTAAAGGATGCAAAGGGCATGGCATGAATGGTAGCAGAGTGCTACTCCATTCAGACCTCATCAACACATCAAAACAGCATCTGTGCTTTGAAATCTGCACTCAGGGAGCAAGAGAGTCGCTGGAGGCCCTTGAAGCTTGGAAAAACAACAAAACAAACAAAAACAATAATCCAGAACAAAAAAAAAAAAAACCAAAAAAAAAAAAAAAACAAAAAAAAAAACCAAACCAACAACCCACAACAACCTTCAAAACCCTGCAGCCCTGGAATTAGCTACATCTTGTCAGAGGAATTTTGAAATTGTGCAGCTGTTATCCCACGACTAGAGATGTCCCTTCCCTTCCACTAAAAATATATTCACTACTGCTCCAGACAAACACCCCCCCCATTTCCCCCTCCCTCTTGTCCTCTGGGGATTCCCATGCAAGAAGTTTTACAAGGTTTCAGAACAGAACTCAACCCAAGCAGCTTCCCAGCTGCAGTGCATTGTGCTGGAGTGCATGTCCATAACACCTTCCTCAATATCTCCGAGGCTCAGGACAGAAAGCTCTCAGCATCTCGTGACATAGCCAATGGCCTTGTGTTGGCCAGGTACCCACTGAGAAGTGTTAATTTGTTTAGGAGAGCTTAATTTCTCAGATCCACATGAGGCACCTCTGACTGACTTGGCTGAGGTAGCATTATAGTCCAGATAGGCTTTCCTGGACTCTTTCCTCTCATCCACTTGGAGATGTCATTGAAGACTTTGTGTACATCTTTGAATACTTTGTCGCAGTATCTTTCCAGGCTCACAGCAGCCAGGCCAAAGCCACTCTCCATATCCTCAGTGCTGCAGAGCTCTACAGGGTAACTTCAGGGCTTCCCGGACACATCCCCTATCCTGGGAGTTGCTGACACCATGCAGGAGACACAACCTGCTGAAAGGAGCTGGCCACACCTGCAGCCCATGTTCTGCATAGCTGGCAGGTAACTTTTCAGCATGTCTGATGTGTCCAGACAGCACTGGATTGTCTGTGCACCAGCAGTTCTGCTTCCTGGAAATAACACACTTGCTACACAACCAACCACTTCTGCTCGTGAAATTCCAGACACAAAGGACGTGAGAGCAGAGCACAGGGATGTTCATGGTGGCGCTGGGTTTGGGGATAGAGTCACCTGCCTCCTCTAAAAAGCAAACCCATCTTTTGCAAACACAAAAAAATGTGAAAGTTTTCCCCAAAATAGTTTCACCTGCCCTACTGCTCTCCCAACCACCCAGCTGGCAAAATTACTGCAGGAGAACAGCTTCCCTTGGTGGATGTCCAGCTCCTCTGGGCTGCCTAGAGTAACTTGGCTGTGGATATGCCACTTCTGCATCCTTGGACTAAATTCTGTGCCATGAAGACAAAGATTCCTGCATGGAGTCTCTGAGACTGGGTGGAAGACAGAGCTGGTAGTCTGTCCAGAGTATCTTCAGGGAGAAGTTAAAATCTTTCAATACATTGAGTGATATGTAGCTGGCCTAATTCACCATCACGGTGTCCAGCCATCCTGCTGCTTGTCTTCCAAACCCTCCTTTGGTGGACAGCACTGCACATCCTCTGTCAGGTGTGGAGCATTTTTCAGACACCTTTACTGCATCACCCAGAATGCCTGTGCTTAGCTGAGGGCTTTGATCTGAGTTCCAGCACTGCTCAAAGGTGTTTAACAAATCACTACAAAACGCTGCTCCCCAAGCACATCCACTCAACAGCCCACGCCTCAGGCAGCTTCAGCCATCAGGGCCAGGACCAAGCAGGATATTAAATCCCTGTTACATGTATGTGGAAATGAGAGACCCTGGCAATCCCAGATCACCCAGGAAATCTGTGGCAGGGCAAGAAATCAAACTGAGACCTTCACATGTACCAATGAAACAACCTTTCCCAAACCCCTCAATCCAGAACCTTCCTCCTCTATTGCCAGGTACCAACTGATCCTGGTGTTTATCGATGCTATGGAGAAGGGGGAGGTGGGGTCCCACAGGTGGGCACAGGTGCCCAGCATTATCTCTTCTCTACACAGCAGAAGCAGGAATGATGGGCAGACACAGATCTGCTGGTGACGTGATCAGCTTCCTGAATAAAACCTTGGTAACGGCAAGTTCTGTGCAGGCCATGAAGGCCATGTTCAAAGAAGGAGGGGAATTACTCTGTTCTCACATTAGGCTGAACCTGCTCTAAATCTATTTAACATGAGCACACGTAGGAAATGCCTGCCATAAAGTCAAAAGGTTTATGGTGAGCAGGGAAAGAAATAAGTCCACATATGGCTCAAAGTGATAATAAAACACTAAAACCCTGATTCACTGGTTTAGATGCTCACATATGAGCATTTCAGAAGGGAACCCTAGGGAATTAAAGTAACTACTGAAACAGGCTGTTCTCAGCACAAAGGTCCCTTGCACATCCTATACTTTATTCAGGGTTGGTGGTCATCTCCCCTATTCTTCCTAAACTTTGAGAAGCCAGTTCTTCCTGTCCCCTGGCAGAAGAACATCCCAATGCCACCTCAGAACTGCAGTTTAAATCACCACCATATGGGATAAATCAGTCCCAAAGGAGCTGCACCTTAATAATGTTTCCCCAGAGAAGCATTGTAGCAGCAAAACCAGCTTTCACCAGAGGAAAAGGCCTGCAGTTGGCACTGTGTGACCTGTTTCATGCCTGAATCCAGCACAGAGAGCAAGCAGGAACCTCAGTAACCTCAGCAAACTTTTCTGTTTGGCTGTAGGAAGGAAAATTTCCCCTCTCTTTCCAGTGTGCTGGAGCTACGTGTCCTTCCCCTGGGAATGTCTTTACACAAATGCCTGCACAGGAGCATGTGGCTGGGCACGGTGCCCACAGAGCCTTTGCTGGCACCACAGAGCCTGGAAAGCAGCAATTGTTCTTGGCCCAGCGCTTCATCGTGGGGCTCAGACTCTCAGCCAGTTTTGTTCAGAGCACCTGGGGGTTTGATATTAGCCAGTGCAGGTTTTCAGGCACCTGCCATGTGAGACCTCATTTTGTCCTAGAGTGAACAACGGCTGGGCTCCCTTCCTTGGGAGTGCCTTACAGTCACTTGCAGAGTGTTACATTTCTATAAAACCTGGCAGAATTCAGCAAAGTGCTTGAGAACTTGTGGAAAAGTGACCAAATTCTACAAAATGTTTTAATTGTTTGAAAGGCAGAACACATACAATAGTCACAAATTAGTTTTTATCCATTTTAAAATTCCACCTATAAATGTCATTTCTCATTGCAGTTTTTTGGAGGAGGGTCTCTTCTCCACAGAAAAGTAATTTCAAAGGTAACTAATAATGTACTGAGGGGTCCAAAACCAAGCAGTATCAGAAAACCCATTCTTCTGCCTTCTTAATACTGACAGTTTATTTCTGTGGGAATACACATCCACATATGCTGTTACCTTCATTAGGACAAATCAGACATGAAATATTTAAAGAGAAACAGAAGAATAAAACACAGGTTTGACCCTTTCTAGTTTCACTACAGTGAAGGAAGTCTGGTTTATTAATGATTCATCTAATGAATATTAGGAATACCTGGTGGCACCTTTCATGTTCTGTGAGGAGAAGGGGCCTTCCCAGGTATTAAAGGATGGGGTGAAAGCAACACACTGTTTGTGGCAGAACTTGCCTTCAAATTGTTTGACCCATTTTTGAGACAAACAGGTATTAGAAAAAATGTGAGGATGTGGGCAATCTAAATTATACCACATTTTCCTCTTTAGATAATCAGCTTTCACTTTCTCAGCATGTCTGAGGCTATAAATCTAATGCTTATTCATCCATAAATTCTAAAGGGGAAACACAACTGACAAGTTCATCACTCCTGCTGTGAAAGGACAAACCAGCAGAGGACAGGGAGGAGGAGGAACCCATGGATTTACCTGGGGGGTTCTGCATCCAATCAATCCCTCTGTTCCTGGGGCAGAAGAGGGTGTGCTCTGTTTTTTCCAAAACAAGATAGTGAAACCAGTGTCATGCCTAGCACTGATGTAGTCTGGTTTTTAGAAAAGACTCTTTACCTTGGCTGTTCCAGGAAATTACATTTTCAAGACAATATAGTTACAGTGATAGCCCAAAACATGGGCAGAAATCCAGATTTTTAAAATCCCTTTCCTGGCAAGCCATCCTGTAGCAATAAGAGTGCTTAAACTGTCAGCAGACATCCTCAGAGTTAGCTCGTGAGAGATGAAATCAAGACATCAGCTCTTCTCAAAACCATTTCAGAGGCAGCTCCCAGGGGGCTACTCAACATGTTTCCTGGTACCATTTATCATTATTTTAGTTTATAAACTGAAATAATCTATTGCAGAACTGTAGAAAAGTAGAGACAGTCAAGTTTATAGATAACTATTATTGACAGAGTTTTCTCTGCAATGGAATGGAACAGTTATTCCTAACATCTACACCAAAACTAGAGGCTGTAACAGGTATGACCAATAGGGTTTGGAAACTACCCATTAAAGGCAATGTTATAGCAGCAGAAACTTGCTGAGGCGAGGCTTCAGGAAAGACTTGGCTGCACTGGTCCACATGGAAAGGCAATTTCCACTCTCCAGAGCTCCCATTCTGGTTTTGAACAGGAGGTTTGTGTTAATTGACGTAAGTGCTGCATGACCAAAGTATTCAGAAGAGGCAGAACTAAATTGTACAGATCAGCACAAGTGATTTAAGTTCAAAGAGGAGTGAGGATGTCCAAAAACTTAAACTCAGGAGCACAAAAATCAGAAATTTGTTCCATTTTTTCGGCCACGTTGGTTGTTGAGAAGGCAAAGGCGGTCTCTCCACTCCTGAGAGCGTGCTGCATCCTCTTAAGGACAAGACAGGAAGGAAGGAGACTCCTACAGTTCTCCTGCAGCAGCCTCTCCAGGGGCTTCCTCTCCATCTCTGGAGCTCGGTGAGTGACTGGGAGCATTGTCGCAGCAACGCGGCGCTGCCTCGTGCCCACGGGCACACGCAGCCCATCGCAGCGATGTGCTCCTGCAAAACTGAACTGAGCAGCGGCCCCTGTGGCTGTGGCAAAACTTCCCCTTGTCCCATGTCAGCCTCCCTGGTCGCACACCAAGTAGCAGCCAGTCTTAGTCATTAAAATGTGCTTTTCTTTATTTGAACTGCAGAGACCACAAAATCCCCATCTGCAGGTGTGGGTTGGGACAAGCCTCCACCTCGACCCATGCTGTACTTCCAGAGGCAGTGCCTGAGCCAGTCCATATCTTCCTAAGGCCCATTTCTTGGTAGCCTGTTGCTTCCTCTCCCTTCACATTTAATGGACCCCTGAGAGAAAACCCCACCTCCCTCCCCACAGCCCTGCTGCTACAGCTTCAGGCAGAACCCCCCTCCTCCCCGTGGGGAGGGAGACAAGCTGACCTCACCCCCTTTCTGCCTTCCACCATCCTTCTGGTGCCACTGGCTGCAGCTCAGGGCACAGTTTGCCTAAGCATGGAGTGGCTGCTCCCAGGCAGCACCTCTGTGATGCCATGGACACCCACCATAGGAGAACAGAGAAGAACAGGAAAAGGAAGCAACCAGAAAATCCAAGACAGACTTTAGGACCTAGAGAAGTTGCTTCCAAAATACAAGAGAAAAAGCACTGATCCTCATTTAACTTTTCCTTCCTTGATTCATCTCCAGACCTGTGGTTTTTAGGGATGTTGAGCCCTCACCACCCCAGCCCATGCTTACCTGAGGGGTATTCGGATGGCAATGATTCTGTCGATGGCGATAGCAAGGAGGCTGAAGATGGAACTCTGAGTCAAGACCAGGACAAAGCAGGCAATGAAAAGGCAGCCATAGAAGAAGGCACAGAAGCCAGTGCTGATGGTGATGGCAAAGGGGATTGCCAGCACACCCACAGCAATGTCAGCAGCAGCCAGGGACACCACAAAATAGTTGGTGACGTTCTGCAAGTTGCTGTTCAGATAGACGGCCCAGCAGACCAGGATGTTGCCCAGGATGGCCAGCACTGCGATGATCAGTTCCAGGATGATGTAGGCTATGTCTGAGAGGAAGTCGTCCTTCCCATGTACTAGCATGGTGAGAACAACCAGGCCCAAAGCTCAGCGTTCATATCTGCAGAGCACTGAACAGCCAAGACACCTCAAAGCTGCCTGGGCTCCGTGGAGTGCTCAGCTGCCAGCCCGGGAAGGCTGCTCACACACACATTTTTCTCCCCATAGCTGCTCAAGGACTTTACAGTAGCTGGTGTCAAGAAAAAAAGGCCAGGGTTTGCCAGCTCCAGCAAAGTGGATTAACCAGGTGCAGAATAATTCAGACTCCAGCAGACAAATGGACAGGAGAATCTCTCTTGGAGACAGCCCGTGCTCCCCAGGCCTCAGAGTCCAGCAGGCAGCACAGCACAGCAGCTGTACTGCTCAGCGGTGCCCCATCGGCCGCGGTGCTTTGTTTCCTGTTGACAATCCCCCTTCTAGTCATGGCTTCCTGTCATCTCCATACCTACTAGCAACATCCTCTGGTCCTCTTTTTCACCTTTTCCCACCAGGACTTGGGAAATATTCTCTTCAGCTGAAGCAAACATTAAACTTCTTCACTTACAGTTTCCTCTAAAAAGAAAAGAAAACACCAATCACATACACTAAGTAATCAGCTCTATGGAGGAGATGGAGAAAGCAAAATGTCATTAAAGCAGCACATTAAATGGATAACGGATATTACACAGACCTAGAATAATACATTATTGGCAAAATTCTCACATTTTGTCTATCCTGAAAGCTGCAGGGCCAAACCCAAGTTCAGGAAGGCAGCATTTCACAGCAGTGATGAGAAACAAGGGACGTTTTGTTTTCGAGGCTACCAACTGAGCTGGCACTTCAGCAGCTGCTCCATAGCCCGCCCTGAAACACGAGAGCCCCACTAATTATGTCCTGGCAAGTGCTGAGGCTGCACAGAGGAAAGGTGGAGGAGCCTTTCACACACACCTGTCTCCCTCTGATCGCAAACACCGGCTTTGAGCCATCACGTGCTGCCCACCGTCACGTGCTTTGCCACAAAACTGCTGCACCAATACCCTGCTCTGCAAGGACATGAACCCTCATTCATAGGGGAGATACACTGCTGGCAAGTGTGCTCACCCCTCTGTGGCCACACCTGCCTCGCCTGCATGTATCCAGGCACAGAAACCAGATCCATGGCAGGGAGAAGTGTTCAAGGTGTGCCAGACAGGGACATCTTTGAGGACACTCCTGCTGACCATGCACACTCTTTGCAAGCGTCTCTGCAGGCTCCCCTCCTGCAGCTCCATTATTTCTGTTCATGTAAATCTGTATCCTATAAGCAAACCATTTGTTCATTATACCTGCACTGTCCATAGTGTTTGTTGCATCCAGGACAGCATCATCCTTCACCTACAACCAGCCAGAAACAGGTCCATCAAAACACACCTCTCCCAGAAATACACACGCAGGCACGATGCCAGTGCCATGGCTCAGGGCTACATTTGAGTTCCTGCAGTGTCCTGCACACAGCTCTGGGACTAAAGCTGGTGCTGCTTGTGAGGAAACAGTCCTGCAGCTGCATTTCATACGAGCAGATGCACATCACCTGCACGCCCTTGCAGGTCACCTTGTTCCTCTGCTTCAGATATGGGTGCATTTCACCACAGTTTCAGCTAAAAATACAGGAGGGAGAACACAGTTCCCTGAGCTTTGTGCCACAGTCAAGAGATAATTGCTTGCTCTCCTCGCCTGTCACTTCCAGAGTGGGTTGCAAACCTTATTTAGCAAGCTTTAGCAATAATATTTTCTCATTAATTTAAGAAACAGCTTGATACATCAAAGGGCTAGGAGAGAGAGGAACACAGCACTAACTGCTAAATCACTGAGCTCAGTTTTGGATACAACATGAACCTCCAAAAGACAAGATTTTTGAGCCCCATCCACAGGTGATCTGGCATGATCTCACCCATCAGGGTTTGATGCCTTCACAGTTCACTCTGTTTTTAAGTCAGAAACCTAATTTCTCAGGATAAAATAAAAGGGTAAAGACAGTGATAATAAAAGAAAATATGATTAACTTGTGATTCACATCTGATCTCAGGAATATAATCTAATTTTAGACCTTTCATTGATTTAGAGCTCTATTGCTAATGCTGCATTTGAAAGGAAAGTGAATGATTCTTGGTGGTTTGGACATGCTTCAAAACCCTTGCTTTTGTCTATCTTCAGCTATCTTGTTTCTGTGTTTTGTTTGGTTTTAGAGGAAGAAATCAACAGAAGAGATCAGTGTGTGATCTAGCTATTAAGAGGAAGATAAAGATCATCCATTTAATCTTTTTTAAAGAAAAAAAAACCCAAGAAGTCTCTATATTGTCTATACTTCTACAGCAAAACCTCCAGTTTTTCAGTGACTTCCTAAAGATGGCTTTTACTTTCTTGGATTTCAGGGATGTCAGTGATATGCCCCTGCAAGCATCTGCTTGTCCATTACAAATCCCAACAGGTTTGTTTCAAAGCAGCGATATTGAAACCTCACCATGCCCAGCTTCCAGGGAAGAGGATTAAAATTAACATAAGATAGAAAAAAGAAGATCTGGAGGCAGAGAGAACAGAAGGGGCAGGATGAGAAATAAACAATGCTTTGTGCATGTGTGTGAGCAAAATGGGAGGAAAAAAAAAAAAAAAAAAAAGACAGGAAAAAGCTGGTAGGAGGAAAAAACAACCTAACAAAGGAAGCAGTGGGCAAAACAGGCTCCTAAGAGGAAGGGGGGTGCAGAACATGGCTGTGCCTGAGACTCTGAGGTGGGTGTGAGCCCCTGAGTCCCAGCAGGACAGGGTCAGGCACTGAGTGGGAGCACACACCTCCCACAGGCTCACACCTCCCCATGCAGGACAAGAGCAGGTTCAAACTCCAGTGCCAGGCCAAGTTTAGAAAAATTTAACAAATTACTCTGACATACTTGGGCCAAAACTACTGCTAACCCACTGTAATTCTCCCACAAGCTCCTCTGAGATGGAGTCAGAAGAACTGAAGGAAGCCCTGTTTGAGAGGAGCTAGCCTGAGAACTGGGCACCTTAATCTTGATGCTGAGAGGATTTATCTAAAGTCCTGCTATGTTGCTCTTGCCCATCATGTTCACAGCTCATACACCTCAGTGAAGAGGATCAAAGCAAAATTACTGGATATTCTTCCCCATTTGAGAGCTTCTTTCAGTAGGATCACGAATCCATACTAATCCTAGATGCATTTTGTTTAAACTGACTCTGGCTCATCTCAAACTCCAGCAGGACATGGAGGAAAGTTACAAACTTCACTGCAGAGGTTCTGCACATACCAATGGCTCAGCACAAAGCTGAAATTTCCTACACCTCTGCCTGAACCTGAAAAAGCACAGTGCTGGAATCTGAAGTTTAATGGCTACATCACACTGTTTTCTGACACAACAGAGCTTTTAACCTTCTACTTTGACTCTTTCATGGCCTCATGTTAAATTTGAATTTTTTATCTTGAATTTGTTTGTCCCTTGCTTCCCATCTCTCTACACAAACAGTGGCCTGATTCCACATCCCAAGCCCCAGTCATTTATTCTGAAGCAATCGGAATGTTATGTCCAGAAAAGGACAGCATGTCCTTCCACCCTCTGCTCTCAGATGGGCCGGAAAACACTCGGAGTTCTGCAGAGCCAGCACATCTCAGGGGAGAAATGGCTGGAGCTGAGCAGGTGTCCCAGCCACGACAAAACAACGTTTTGTCTCTGCTTCAGTGCCGCTGAGTAGCCACTGACATTAGAAAAACCAATTACTGGCCACACAACCCCAGCCTCACCTGCTGCTGACAGAATGTGCCACTACCTGGGAGGGTTCATGTTCAACCTGAGCTCACCCACCTCTCCTCATTCCCCTCTCACAGTGTCAGCTGCTGTAGCGCTCACCTGACATAACAAATCTCCATTTCAGCAGGAGTATTTGCAACTTGCTTTAAAACAAGAACAGGCTCAGTCTTTCTGCTTATACAACTAGAAATTCACTGCACAGGGACAAAATGAAATAGAGACCACCCAGAGAAGATGACATAGATCCTGAGGCAAAATGAAATTTATTGTAGAATTGTCTACTTCATGCAAGACCCAAAGGCTCAGCAATCAGGTCTAATAAGAAAAAATTAATTAACAATCTGCTTTACTCACTGGGAAAGTGTATATTTAACATCTCAGGCCCTTGAGGGATCAGCATAGCAAGCTTCTTGAAACTTAAGAAAAATAACCTGTATCACCCAACAGGCTGGACAGCTTCAATTAGTATTTCTTCATAAGCCTTGTTTTATTTTGTTAATTCCTTCTTGATACCCCAGGCTATGTTCCGGCCTTTCCCCCATTATTAAATAAACCTTTTTTGTCATTCACAAACCTGTAAACCTGGTGCTCTGTTCGTTTGTAGTGACTTGGAACACTCTGTTCTCTCTCATATTTCAGTCCCAATGAGAAACTCCTCCTTGAAAATTCAATAAAGCATCTGCACAGCACGTTCCCATAAAGCAATTCACCAGCAGAGCCTAAGCAAGCTTTAGTTTGGCATCTCCAGTTGACTTTGGACTTTGACTTCTCTCTCCTGAGTGCCAAAAGCATCAAGCTGAGCCCTTGGCCACTGCTCGGTTCAAATCACCCACCTCAGACAAGCTCATCTCCTGCTCTTGGCCCCTCCAGGCTGGGTCCATCCTGCTTTGGGAGGCTTTGGCTGCCCAGGCTCTGTCAGCTGGTACAGAGCAGACGCACCTCTGTGCCTGCCAGGCTCACAGTGCCTGTGACACTTCAGTTTGACAGCTCCTCTCACGTATTAGCAAAAACTCCAGATGATCAGCAGCCCTTAGGGCACCCAAGACAGTCTGTGGGCACGTAGGTGACAGACTGCAGCTTCCCTGGGCCCCAGGAGGGGTTGGTTTCTGTGTCTGCTCTAGAATAGAGCAGGAGAGGCAGCAGGGGCCAGGGGGGTGTTCATCAAGGCTCATTCCTCAGATCACAATCTTGCATCTCCTTTTGACAACATGACCCTTCCCAGATACCAGCCACATGCAGATCCCTTAGGGAAAATCCTTGAATTCACACATGGCCCTAAGCAGAAAAATTGGTGCTGCTAAATCATTTGTTTCCTACTTTCCAAAGCCTGGAGGGGGAGATGCTTGTCAGTTTTTATCCTCTCTTTGAAATCCCTTCAGCTCAAAGAGAATCTCCCTATCTTTTAAATCAAAGACTCCAAGAAATCTTGTCTCTCCCCACCACTTCAGAGGATCAAGTCACAATAAACGAGCCAATGTGCTCACAGGCAGAACACAAATTTGCAAAACAACCGGGGCTGTAAAACATACTGAAAACAGGTGTCCTTTGGGGAGAACGATAGGGAAGGCAGCAGGAGCACTTCTCCGTGTTGCTCAAGGGTTTCCTTTCTCTACTTCGGTATTTTGTGAATACTTCACGTAGAGCAGCTTCCCCAGGTCCCTGACTGCTCACACAGCTGTGGGGAGCATCCTCAGCCCTGCCTCCCATGGAAGGATGGAGAGCTGTGGCTGGGTGGGGCAGGAAAGAAAAGGAAGGAGGCATCACCCACCTAACCAAGACATACATTTTCTGATTCCTCTCTTTGCTTTATTATTGGCTGCTGCCTAAATGATCTTTTAGGTCATCTGCTTACAGTAATAGGAGGAAATTAAATATTAATAATAGACTATTTCCCTCTAGACTGCTCTTTGTTAACAAAGGATACAAGTGAAACAAAGCAGGCAAAATTATCAGCACACCATGGTCTTGGTTTTCAGGTACCTGGAGCCCTTGCACTTTCCCTCAGCCTCCCTGGAGGCCCTTGCACGCCTGCCCCTGTGGACACCATTGCAAGTACAGAACACGGGCAGGTGTGGAAATTTTTGTTCTATCAAGGGGCTCCACATGCCAGTCTGACCCTTCCAGGCACCATTTCAGATTTTATCCAAAATATCATCTGAGCCACTGATGCTGTGACTGCAAAAATGCAAGGCTAAGAATTTTTGGAAGCACAGACTTTGTCTCCTCTTGGGAAGTGAAGTCTGCTGTAATATAAACCTACAGTGGGGTAATGAGCTTTCTGGACAGGCTTTGCAAGTTCTCCTGAAATAAGTAAAACGAGAGCTTCAGCTTTGCTAAATTTAGTGTAATCCCCTCTTACAGGAAAGCAACAGCCCCCCAAGACTTAAAACCTTCCCTTCACATACTTGTGAAAGGCAGAAGAAATGGCTCTTCAGAGACCTGTACTGTGCCTGAACTTTGTCTATCAGTTTAAAAATGGGAAAGAGGGGCAACAATTCTGTTTTACATTTCCATCCCTGCTGCAGTCCAGGCCAAGAAAGGAGGCTGTACTCCAGGAACAAGCATGGTGAACCTGGGTGTAAAGTCTTGACTGATGCATCAGTGACAGAAACTGAAACTGTGACAAAACCACACCGTGCCAGCCTGTCCTGTGCCTCTCTTCCCCTCCTGTTTATGCCCATTAGAAAAAAATTAAGAAACAAAACTGCCCCAAAAGTGAAATCCCACTGGACAACAAGCAAGATGGACTGGCTGACAGGAATGGCTAATCCCAAACCAATATTGCAGCTTTGCCTCCTGCCCTCCAAGTGCTAGAAGTGGATTAATTTTTATTGTGGTAGCGGAAGATTAGAACAGAACACATTTGACCATATTTTTTTCCTAAGTGGATGTTATAAATGTTTAAAAGCAAGAAACAAAACCTCACAGTAATTATTCCAATTCTCATGGTCGCAAAAAGCTAAGGAGGGCAAAACTAAGTAAGGATGAATGACCAGCAGTTAAATAAGCCAGATCAAACAAACAGAAGGGAAAACAGCTCCCCTGTGCTCACCAAAGTCTCGCTGGGCAGCAGGCAGTATGATATATTGCCAAAAGACACCGAAACATGCTGGATTTTTGAGCAAATTATTTGTACTCAGGACAGCTGATGTTCATTTATCTATGGTGGCATTTCTAAAAATAAAAAAAAAAAAAATAGAGCATTTGGATAGGCTTTCGTAAGGCAGACAAGTAAAAAAGGATAATTAAAACCATGTACCATGGCCAGAAACAAGTTACTACTGCCAATATCATCCACAATGTCTCTGAGGAGCCAGTTTTCCTTTCCTGTGTGAGGGAAGAACTCAAAGGCAAACTCTGCCTCCTCACAGCCCTACGAAAGCCAGCTGTGTTCACACGAGGAGCATTTCCTTCAAGGACAAAATAAGAGAAATGAGGAAACAGAATATAAAGAAGAGGTGACCCACTGAGGAATACAGGCAAGGGAAGAATTTACTCTGAAGATATTTATCATATTGCTAATGGATCCATTCTGGTCTATTTTAAAATAACAGAGCAGACTTCTCTCCAGATGTGACTTTGCCTCTCATTTCTGTATGAAGTTTCCAGACAGGCAGTTGAGAATTGGGTACATCTGTTAGTTTTCTTGCATTTTTATCCAGTTATTCCCAAACCCTATTTGTCTTCTTTAAGTACAGGTTATCTCTCCACCATGCCCCGTGATCCCTGCTCCTGCTCCCTCGAGCACTGTCCTGGAGGCTGCCAGGAGTGTTTGCATAAATTCTGATGGTGAAACAAAAACTCACCCCAGTGCAGGGAGAGCTGTTGTAGCAGGTCAACCAACATCCTTCTACAGCAGAAAGAACATTACTCTTACTACAGCAGAAAGAATATTACTCTCTCTCCAGGTAGCTTAAAACGATTCCCCAGCTGTCCTTCCCCATCCTGATGAAAGCACTGTACGACACTGTTCGTCCCAAAAGCAGGCAAAAGCCACAATAACAAATTTTCTGTCCCCTGAGTTTGTTTCCAGCAACTTTCACTCATCCATTTTGTAAGGTACTCTGACTCCTAAAGCTTATTTGCTCAGTGTCAGCCTCACCATCCTGTCAGTGCTTCTGTCGCAGCCTCAGAGCTATTTAAGACATTTTTAGGACTCTGCCACCCTCTGTGGATAAGGAGTTGATGCTCTGATGATGCCCCGAGGCCACATGCCCTCACTTTGTCATTCCCTCTCCTCTTTGCTGTGACTTGCACCACACTGCTGTCACCCTTGTGAGGTGACTTGCATTTCCACTATCACAGCCAGCCACACCGACGCTAGAGGTACTCAAAGGGACTGGCTTTTTTTCCCCAAGTCCTTGATTATAATCCAGTTTATTAAGAACTTTCCAATATCACTGTTACTGATCCCAGAGTGTCAGAGTTTAGCTGGTGCTCTGAGGACTCTTACATCCTCCTGTCGTTTCCTCAGCCCCTGTGCTGTGGTCAGAGCACATCCGCTCCAGTGCAGCCCCGCACCTCTCACGCTTCCTGCCCCGACGGCTCCGGCTGGAGCTGCTGCTGGGCTGAGGTGGAGAGAACAGAGCTGCTGGGGAAATGACACTTCTCACCAGTGAGTTCTGTCCTTCTACATCAAACCATCACACTGGAGAACCAGCAGCCATTCATAAATCACTTCAGAAAACATCTTCCTGCATTTTTCCTGCTGGCTGTTCATGAGCTGCTGTTCTTGTCCAGAAGGAGCAGAAAGGAGAGGAGAGCAGCTGTCAGGACCCCACTACAGCAGAGATGCCTCCACCAGCCTTGGGAAGTGACCCTTCTGTCCTATGAAAACTTTAGATATTTTACAGTCTCTGCACATCATAGAAAAGGTCCATCTGTGAAGAAACCTGCGATCATTTCTCAAATGCATGACAACCATGATCTTCACAAACAAGGATAAACCAAAAAAGACCCCCGAGGCAAATTCCTTAGGGACTGTGACATTTGACTCCAAACACAAAAGATGTTAGTCAAGCAGAGATGGATCCCGGGGAGGTGCTCAGAACAGATACCCCTAAGCCTTTAGGATGGTTTCTCCCATGTGGACTGTGTCCACCTCTTGCCTGCTGTAATCATACAGCTGGGCTGTACGGTGGCTGCATGGAGGAAAAGGGAGATTTCCCTTTAGAAATGGGGTAGGAAAGTTAACAAGAACCCTAAATGAATCATAATGGTCAAGCAAAGTTTGGATCAACATTTCATAAAAGACAGGATGACATAAAAGAAAGTATTGATGTTTTTTAGATGTCTGACAAAGTTAGGTCCCTCAGTTTTAAAAGGTCTGCTAAAGAGACCTGCATTTTGGGATTATCAGAAACAGTCCCAGATTATCCCTGACTAGGCAGCCATCAGCACAGGTCATGTTTTTGCCAAAATCTGGGCTGCAGAACATTTTACAAACTTTTAAAATGTCAGTGTGCTTCCCCACACATGCTCCAGGAGCTGTAATGGTGCTGATGCCAGCCCAGGTCAGTCTTATGTGATTTTCCACCGTCCCATTGAACCTGGGCACTGATCTGTGGATTGGACGTATGTGGAAACTAATTATTCAAATCAATTTCAATCACGTGCCTCTCTTCTGAAGATTTTAGTAAAAAGCCGCATACCTCTTAGCTGTCTTTTATCCAGGGGAATGTTTCCTATGGAAAATCCCAGTCTGTGCCCAAGTATATGGATCTCATACTGAAACCAAAGTTGTTATTATCACAGAATATGACATTTAACCACCTACTTCCCTTAAGTCCTTAAGCTCAACAGCTGATTCATACCAGGATCTGACAATCCTGTTCTGTTGGGGAAAACTCAATAACCAAAATGATAGGGCTGTTTGTAGAGGACTTTCCCAGCACAACAAGGGGGATTTGCATAAGAGGCCAATATTAGAGAACAGGCGGAGAGAGCAGAAACATTTATGCTGCCCTAATTAAAAAAAATAAGAGGGTGGGGGAGGAAGGGGAGACAAGAAGGAAGAGGAGAACACAACAGTGCAAACCCAAACGAAGACATCTCCAACAAAGCAAAGCCAGGAGAAAAACAGAAGAGACTCTGAGGTCTGAATACTAAATGAGGAAACTTTTAACAGGGAAAACTGCAAATCTCACCATTCCCGAAGGGATGCATTAACAGCTTGCACTTCGCTCCGCTCAGCAGCGTTCCTGCCCCGGCCGGGTGAGGGGCTGCCCTGCCCGGGGGGATGCTCAGACGAGACCCCGCGGCTCCACCAGCCAAACCCCCGGCGAGCTGCGGAACAAGGGCCACGGCTGTAGCTGGGAGCCACAAACACCGGGCACAGGGAGCCAGGGAATGCCGTATCGCAGCCTGCCGGCAGATGAAACAGCCCCAAGCTGCAAGGACTAGAATGCCGGAGTGCCTTCCCCCCTGGAACTGGGAGCAATCACAAATGCTAATCAACACACAGACAGGAGCCCAGCATGTCACCCGTCACGTCTCCAAAGCTCCAGGAAAACCCCCCTTTCCTCTCCTTGTATCAGAGAGGGACAGGAAGATTCCCTCATCCCCGGCATGCCTTTCCCTCCCCCTGTCCCTGGCTCAAATCATCCCTGCAAGAAGTTTCCCTCCCTGCTAACTTCTCCATTGTCTCAGATGCATTGTTTGCAAATGTTCCCTAAAAATGCTTTGTAAAGTATTCTTTATTCCTGTTTCAAGTCTTTCCACATCCCTGTGCAACACCTGGACTTTATCTTGTTACCTGTCAGATAGTGATAAACCTACTGCATGCAACCCCTGACTTACCATCTAAGATAAATACAATTTGTCTTGTAACTGTCGTTTCTTTTCAAACCCTGCCTTCCACAGCTGCATTTGTAGTGGTAATAAAATTACTTTATTTGGGATTGAAATGTGTAACTTTTAAAGAAATAAAAATTTAAAAATCCCCATCAGCAAGAGCCCCAGAAGACAGGTTGAGGAATGAAAGAGATCACACCTTCACCCACTCACATTTGTCAAATACCTGCATTTGGTGAAGTGCTTTGAAATACACTGCTGATTGTCTGTGGGTTGCCCACTGTGGTCAGGATGAAGAATGAGTTAGAGCAAAGGAGGTTTAAGCTGGACATCAGGGTATTTCCTGCACACCAGGAAAGTGAGGAGTCTCCACTGCAAGTCTTCAGGAGCAGGATAGAGAAAGATATCAGGAATGGCAGATCCATAGCTGATCCTGCCTTTGGGCAGAGGTCTGGCTTAGATGACCTCCAAGTGCCTCCTAAGGATATTTTCCATAATTGAGAATTGTATGTACCATCTGTCCATTCTGATCTACCGAGATTTACTGCAGAAAAAAAAAAAAGTGCAATACAACCAATAATTATTCCTGATACAGATGCAACCTTTGTGAAGGGAGAAGCATCTTCTGACTACGGAAGGAACTGAAGCCTTCAGAGGTTAAATCACCTTCTGTGCATCTGCCCAGACCCTCCTGCCCTCCCAAGACAGAATGCTGCCAGTTCTTCACCCCTAACAGTCCAACCCTCAATATTCAACTACAAAAGCATCTCATTAAGTGGCAGCTTCCTCAGTATTTTTGAAATGAGCAGAGAGGCAAGGAACTGGTGCTATTTTGTTCAAGTAGCTTTACCAAGGCTGTTCAGGTACACTGTGCAAAACCTGAAGATGGTCCATGAAGCAATCAAACCTTCTGGTCCTAAATACCAGATATCCTGATAAAAGGGAATTACCCTCCATTGACTTGTGAGGATCTTCTCTGATTCCTTGACACACAGCTCAAGATCTCTTTCCTGGTTTTTACTTTAGAGTCCAATAAAAAAAAAGTTTAATAGCCCATCTCCATTTTCAGATGGAAATCACACAATAAAGAACAACCTTGGGAGTTAATCACAATCCAGATCAAATGAGAAAATGAACAAGCAGAGCCGGAATCTGTTCGCGCTGAAGACAGGGACAAACTCTGCAGGACACCAAGAGAGAATTTGCCACCAGACTTTGCACAGAGAACACCTCACTGCCAGCTGTGCAGAGCTCAGAGACTTTCCCCACACTGTGCCTTGTCCCATCTCGTGTGGAAATGTCAAACCCCAGTGAAGAGCTGAAGCACAGTGAAAATGGTGGGAAATCTGTGAAACCTGAAACATCCTGTACAGACAAGAAATCATACAGCCATCAGTCAGCCAGGCAGAAAGGAAGTGGTAAAGTGAGAGGCTTTCCCTCGACACAAGATGGAAAAGCAGCCAGGTTCCAAACCAAGGGGGGACCAGACCCTTCCAAGAGACAGGACTGAAAGGAAGAGTAAAGATTCCCCCCAAACGTTCTGCAGGGCTGAGCTTTTCCCAGTGGTTCTTAGGAGAACTTGACCACACGGCTCTATATGAAATCCAGCATTGAAGATGAACAAAAAAGATTAAGAGCTTTCAGAAGTTGATTATATTCAAACACAATAGCAGCAGCAGCCCTTATGGAAACATCCTATTAAAATACCAGCAAAAACAGAAATGCAAACATGGGAGAGCTGGCAGAGGCTTTCCAGCTCAGATCTTTAGTGCCTTTTGCACCCACTGATAGAAGGACTGAGGCTAAAAATATCATTATTGGGCCAACATCCCTTGACCTGGTACAGGGTGATGCTGATTCTATTTTTTATGTATAAAAGTACACATGGAAAGACACAGATTATATGTACATGAAAATCACAAATGTACCACATGGCCACCATTAAAAAGGAGACCTGTTTGCCTTTTTTTTTTTTTCACACTCTGCAATAGGTCATTTTTATTTTATGTACACACATACATGTTTGCAGTTTGTACCCACATGTTTTTTCTACAAATTCAGAGGTTCACAGCTTTCCGGGTTAATTCAGAATTTAATCCATTTGCCACACTAGACAGGATTTCATTTTCATAGGTTTTTGTGGTACATGATTACATTTATATTGACTTTTTTATTGAGATTCAAAATAAGGTATTTTCTCCACAGACCTAACTCAATTTAAATATTTCTCACATCCTTGCTGGTCACTTCATCTCATCTTTTCCTACTTCACGTGGGCAATATGCTCTAGGGGTGTCTCTAACTGCAGGGGCTGACCATGCTTTCTCTGTTAGTTTCCCTCATGCAGAAGAATTAATTTATCAATTACCCCGGTTCTTGAGTTACATGTGCCTGAGACTTACAAGCCTGATAAGAAACCTGAAAACAAATACATCCAAAGACTGAGTTATCTAATAGTTGGCCATCTGCTTAGGAAAATAATTTTAAGTAGTTACAGCAATTCTATTAACTATTTACCAAGTGAGTCATGTTGTTCTCTTTAAGTTAACCCTTCCTGTCTCTCTGTGGGCTCAGTGCCCCAGGCAGTTTTGAAGAAGGTGCTCAACCACCTCTCCTCCTTTCAGGCTATGGCAAAGGCTGCATCCCCCTGCACTCAAGACCCCCCAAACTCACACTGTCCAGGGCACAAAAGAGCAATAAAGCAACCGTGACTCTTAAACCACACAAACGACCACGCAGAAAATCTCCTCCCAGGAGCATCCCCGGCGAGGGCACCACGCACCAGCACTGACACAGCGGGATGGGAACGCACCTGCTGCCTCAGGCACTCCGTGAGGGCAGGTCAGCCCAGGGCAGGGCAAAAACCTGCATCCACATCCTGCCGACAGCTCCGGAGACACCCCGCACCTTGCAGCCTGTTTGCCTGTCCTTCAGCTGCCCTCTCCCCCAGCACAGGGGTACAGGCCCCTCGGGGAGTGGCGGCTCCATGGCGGGTACCAAGGCTGAGCGCTCCCGGGCACAGGGAAGGGCACTCTGCTGAGGAACTTTCAGCTGCTCGGCAAAGATGAGGCAGAGTTGGGGCTTTTGGGAGACAGGAATGGGACAAGACAGGCGCAGGTTTGAAGCCATCTATTCAGTCGCTGCCCTTTTCCCTTTAACACGACTGTGAAGTGCATAGAAATCTCCTTTGAAAGCACTACAGAGAAGTTTGCAGGATGAAATATGCTCCCTGGAATCACTATTTTATGATTAAGCACAAATATCTGCTGAAGGGCCGGAGGAGGGCTGGGTGCAGGGAGGCAAAGTCCAGCACCTGATGTTTGAGGGAAGATCCGTGGAGCAAACATCTTGGAGCGCGGGGGTGTGTCGAGGGACTGACAGCTGGGAATCAGCACGGACTGAAAAGCACCGGCTCCACGGGGGAAACACCATCCGAGCCGGGGCAGGAGAAAGCGGCAGCAGGGCGAAATCGCCCCGTCTTATGGCTGGGGGCTCGGCTGCACCGAGAGGGCAGCGGGCGGCCACTTTTCAAATTCGCGGGACAGGAGAGGCACCGCGGCTGCCGCGGACGCCGTGAGGGAAACCGAGCCGCGCACGGCGGCTGCCGGGGCCGGGGACCGCCGCGCTCGGGATGCTCCAGCGGGACGCGTGCCGCAGCCCGCCCCGGCCGCGAGGCCCCGCTCC
>VZSE01003780.1:0-70790 GCA_013398275.1 Promerops cafer | reverse complement strand
CGGCTCCCCCTGCAGGGCGGCGCGGGGCGGGCGCAGCGGCGGCCACGGCCACGGCACCGGGAACGGGAACGACACCGGGACGTGCGGCCACGGGAACGGCTCCCACTCCCGGCCCCGCGCCCGGCAGCCCCGCAGCTTTACCTGGCGGCCGGCGGCGACCCGGCACCGCGAGGCTCGGTGCCAACACGGACAGCCCGGAGCAGCATCCCCGCAGCGGGGCTGGAGGAGTGAGGGAACTTACTTGAGAGTCCTCGCTTGTCGTGAGGGACCTGCAAGTGACAGCAGCGGGCTTTGACTGGGCTTGATCTGCATACAATGAAAGGAGGAAAGAAAGGAGAGGAGAGGAAAGGAGAGGAGAGGGAAAAGGAGAGGGGAGAGGGCAGAGGGGAGGGGAGGAGAGGAGGGCTTCTCCCTACATTATTTTAAGCATCTACTTCTTTCCAGGCTGAAAAACCCACCCAGCGAGTCGAAGCCTGCAGCTGTACCACACAGGGCTGGGTGGCACCGTGCAGTGCTGCTGGGTCAGGCTGCACACACAGAGAAACTTCTCTCCCTTCTCATCCCAGCTGCCACTACTACCTACGGAAAGGAACCCTGTGCATTACTACTCTGGAAGTGTTTAAGAGTTCTCTGCAGAGATATTGACTCTTTACCAGCAGTTTCACATTCCCACCGGGTAGGTGGCTGTGGATCCCCCCGGCACACAGCACATTTCCTGCCGGCCGTGCCCCTGGGGCTGCGCCTGTCCCCAGACAGCTCCCGCTCCTCTGAAGGACTTGCGGACAGCCAGGACTCACCTCACAGCAATTCTAAAACACGGAAAGAACCTCTCAGGAATTTGATCCCACTGGTCTTTGTGGGTATCTTCTAAGTTTTTTAACTTCTATTTTTCAAGTTTACCTCTTAGCAAGTAAGTAATCTATGTGTTCCTATTGGGTGGACATTGCAAACAGGAGAAAGCACTGGCGTGACTCCACACTTCCCACCAACTCCATGGCAGGTCCCAGCCTGTGACAGACTGATCCACCTCAGTGACAGCCAGCCTAGGCCTGTCTGTGCAGGGACTGCCACAGGTTGGGTGCCTGTGTCATGTAGTGAGGTTTTATTCTAGGATTCCCCACTCCAAAAGCATTCCCACATCACTGACACCCAGCACCACTCACCCTGCCTTCCCCAGCAGCAGCAGCAGCAGCTCGAGTGATGATGCTTTACATTTCCTTGGTGTAACAAGACAGTAGGAAAGAAGGAGCAGAACTTGCACCAGTCCCTTTAGTGCCAACCTCAAAATCTATGAGCATCTAAGCATTAAAAATTCAGCACTGGCAGCAGCAGCAGCCGGCACCTGAGCTGCCCTCCCTCCCACTCTTACCCTAGTCAGGAAGGCAGGCTGGTTCATGGGCTGGCTCAGCCAGGCAGCTGGGAACTACAGAGCAGAGTGAAGGCTGCTCCAAACACAATGGGAATCCTCTGGGGAGAAAAAAAAATGTAATTTTCCCCAGGAAGTTACAGAAAAAGCTGGAGTAATTTACCACACAGTAACATGAAATGATTTTAAGGAACACATACACTGACTGGCCAAGTCAAGAGAAAAAGCAAAAGTGGGTGATGAGAAAATTAGGAGCCTCATCAAAACATGCTGTACAGATGATAGATTTAGAAATGCCACCTGCGTACGTGATGTTTACCAGAGCTTTTTTAAAAAATGCTGACATTTTTTAAATCCCAGGAATGGGATACTATTCATGTAATGGCCTCACATCTGCCCTGTACAAGAGGTAGTATTTTCCCACTCCTAGTTGATATTCCATGAAATTTTATGCTGTGCAATTGTTTTTGAACTAGAGGAGCAAGTCAGAATCAGCTGCCTGCCAGGCTCTGCTGCATCTACTCGGTGTTGCTCCTTTCCAGTGCAGTGTTTCCTGTATTGCAGAGGTTGCCTCACTCTTTGGCCCAGATCCTCAAAGCTATCCAAATAACTCTCTCCCATTGAAATCAATGAAAGCTGGAAATCACAATACTTTTAAGGAGCAGGGATGCAGTTTCTAAATATTGTTTTGTTCCTGAATACATTAAACATAGCTGTTGCAGTCAACCCTCTTCACTGAACTGCCAGAATGGTTTATTCCAACTATCCCATCCTCACTATATCACCTTGCAAGTTTCCCAAGTCACAAATGTTGATCATCATACCTTTGAAGGACCCAAGAAATGCATCACTGGGTGTTTCTTTTCCCAGTTGCAACTCTTTGAATTTTGCAGATAACCAATTTTAAGAGTATTTGATATAGACTACATAGATTTTCTTTTAAATCAGCAAGACACAGAAGATCCAAAACAAATGTCCAAGTACTTTCACAGGACTGGCTGATAATGGCTCCCTGACAAGCTTCTAAAGCTTCTTAGAAATTACTTTCCTTCCATAAAAGTGTTCTGATACCAGAAGTACTAAACCACTAGTTCCTTCCCTCACTGGCCATTCCAGTTTGGATGGCATATCAGATCCCCATTGTCACCTACTGATTTTATCTGTGCAGCTGGGAACTCTGCAGTGATCCAAGATGTTAAAATAAGTATTAACACCTCCTAGAGCAACTGGGCCAGACCCTCCATGTCTTCTGTATGCTCATTTCTCACTTCTGCACAAGTAACTGTGTTTATAATTAGCAGCTGCTGTTTTATGTCCTATTCAGCAGCTGCATAGGATAACTTCCATTGCTATAATAAGATCTGAATAGATCTGTTACCTTTCTTTTGAACGAAAAAATGAATTGGTTTTCTAGTGGTTCTATGACATTGTCCCTGTCAAGTATCAGACCATAATTCTTGTGCATATTCCATGTGCACTGTCCTTACCCCTGGGTATTTCTACTTATGCCCTCCCTTACCAGTGGCGAATGACAGTAAGTTGACAGTAAGTAATAAAAATAGCTTTTATATCTTTTGGTTTTTTATAATAAATGCATCACCAGAGAGTGCAACTTCCCTTGGTCACTCTGGAGAATAAACCAGCATTACTGTGAGTGCTGTGCCCAGGCACAGTTTGAGAAGGGATGACATGAAGAGGCAGGCTGAAACCTCCTGGAAACAAAACAGCTTCCAGCAGCCCCCGCAGCCATGGGAAGGTACTGCCACACGTTCAGAGCTGGCTCTGAGCTGAAAGGAGTCCAGGACTGCAAGAAATTAAATTTTCTGATTCTCCCATGTGGAGCCAAGAAAGGCTTTCTCATTCCTGGAAAGCAGAGCTGCAGTAACATCCTGTTTGCTGTCTCAATGAACAAGCCAAGCTCCTGAGTTTTGGGCAGCTGAAAAGTGGTGATAAGAATATTTGCACTCCTCAGATTTAGCAACTCAGCTCAAGCAGTAAACTCTAGAAAGCCTGTGTAGAACAACCCTTGAAATTGTTCCTTCAAAAAGGTGAGAGCAAAGTAAAAAAAAACCTCATGCTTGAGACCTATTGTGAACCTCACCCTTCTCTTTGCTGGCACTGCACGAGTGACACCTTGGGCACATCAGGGATACCCCTGGAACACAAAACAGACTCATAACCAAACACAGCCTGCCTGGAAAGCAGAAAATCATACCCAGGCACTGAGGCTTCCACGTGGAGGACTGAAAATGATCAGTTTGTCTAGGATAGAATCTGGAAGAATTAATCTTATTTTAAACGGAAAAATTATTTCTGTCTTTACAGAGAGATTAATGCTTTATCAGTTTTGAGGCTCTTCTCTGTCATTAAATTTTTCTTTCTAACCAGACTGAATTATTTAATATGTGCAAAATGACATTTAAGGGATGCATAAGGGGAACATCAAACTGAGTATTGCGTTAGCACACGTGTTCAGTGTTGTTAAACAGGACATTTAAAATGGTGAGCTCTGACTTGTACATACCCCATTCCCACAAATACTGCCTGAATCTCCTCAAAAGCAATGAAAGACACCTGTGTTAGTCTAAAAGAAGAGATGAGGGCACAGTTACTCAAGGTCCTTTGGATACACCAGCAAATCCTTCAATATTAAAAACAGATACATATATAAAAATAAAAAACTGTATGTGTGTTTGTATATATGTGATTATCTCACTCACATTGTTCAACATTAAATATTTGATAGCATTTTTAAAATCAACATTGGGAAAAGCTGAATTTTTGTGACGAGTGCCTCCTTTAACGAAGTTACACATGCAGAATTGTGCTGGCAATGCCCATGGCTAAAATCATAGTGAAGGACACTCCCGTGTCAGAGACTGAAGCCTTTTGGCACAAACTCTTCAATTCCAGCACAGGAGAAGTTCAGTTTTCACCAAAGGCTTAAGGAAAAGAAGCTGAAGTCAAGGTAAGATTTGCCCTCCCAGGGAAATGCAGACCATATTCCCAACACAGTCTGAATCCAGTCTGGGTCAGCAATGAAGGAAGGATTTTCAGTAATTTCATGTCAGGAGTTGACTACTCCCCGTAAAAGGCACTGCCCAAACAGACTGTGGCTTTATTTCTCTCAATGCTATTCAGCATGACAGACTATGAGATGGAATTCAATCTAAATTTAAGCACTCTCTGTAAACTATTAATAGAAGAAAAACTGGTAGCATGAATCATCATGTGGGAGCTGCAGAGCAACAGCTAAAATATAACTTACCTTTACACAATAAATGAACTGTTGGAGTTGAAAGGCCCAGCAGAAGTCACTTGATTCTTCTTCACTTGAACTATTACCATTTTATTCTGAGGAGCAATGAGAGGGCAACCCTCATTTAACTCGACAAAATACACATTGTCTATAACCCAGTTTTGTCACAACACAAATTGGAGACAAAAAGTAGCTGCTGACCCTGCTCCCCACCACTCCCTGCTAGGGAATAGCGTGTGCTGGAAATGTTGGTGCAAAATTACAACTTCAGAGGTTTACAGAGTTGAGCTCATGTTTTAGCACCCCATTTCAATGCCAGCTGTACCTCTGGCCAAGAGCACAAAAGCACCAAACTTTTTGCCTTTTGATGCTGCCCAGACCAAAGTCCAGCTGTATTAATTTCTCCGAGCAGCCGTTTTGGGGGGGATTTTTTGCAGCTCCTGAACTGCAAAGCTGACAATGCAAAGCTGTGATTTTGCAGAGACAGCCTTGGCTATGCCCAGTGCAGGCTGTGCCCTGGTGCAGCCCATGGACTCTTGAGTGTGGCCCCACGGAGACAAAGCCTTAACTCAACACAGTGGCATTTTGGTGCTCTGTGGGATATTTATTTTTGAAAAATATGATATTGTCAACAGCTCAGTGAAGTTGTCTCCAGACTGTTATGTCTCCTTCTCAAGTTTCTTTCATTTTTAAGAGCTTAACTTTTAGGCTTCTGGCATGAGGAAAGAGCCTAAAATGGTTTAAGAAAAGGACATAAACAAGGGAGTGAGCTATGCACAGCACTGGAGAGAAGCACTGACAGTGCCCCACACTACAGAATCAATGTGGATGTCTAAGAGCAAAAATACTGTGATGAGACACTACTGTGTCCAACCCTACTTTCATAATGACATTAAGAAGGTTCCAAAGAACTGAAAACCCTGAAGGACAAAGACCATTTAAGAAAAGTCAACATGGTATTTTTCAAATAGGACATTTCATATACAGAAATGCAGTTCTAAAAAACGGGTTAAACAATGGTGACACAGAGGAAATAGCAGACAAAGGTTAATAAAAACCTTAATCTGGATTAGAATTGGTGGCACCAGTCCCTCCCCTGCTTCTTTAAAAATTCATAGACTTTTTTTTTTTTCTGAATGACGACTTGCACAGGAGAAGTTTCAAATCAATTCTTCTAATAGAAATGAAACTAATAAAAATATTTGACATAAATGCTCTTCTGATCTTGAGCTGTCAGGAACAGAGACACTAATTAGCCAACTTGCCCACTGAAGGTGCTGGGCTGCAGCACCAAGCAGGAATTCACAGAGAAGGTACTGGGGCTTCCTCAGTGCCATCACAATTTTCCGAGCAAATTCAAAGGAGAATTCACTCAACCTTTAGTATTGAGGATGAAAAAGAAAAGCAGCTTCAGATATGAGAACATCTCAACATGAAATGCTGGGCTCAAGGAAAGATAGTGCTGAAAAAACAACACAAAGCACTGAGTGAGGGAGCTGAGAGGGGCACAGAATTCAGCTCCCTTTTTGTTCATTTTTTAAGTTCTACCAGTAGCTACTGGCTGTAAATAGCTTCCTAGTTAATAAGAAAGTTAAGAAAGGAGTTAACTTTCAATGATAAGGGTCTCCTCTAAAATAATTCTGTGTGGTAATAATGCACATCTTCGTGAGCTCCTCTGATCTCTGCCCTTTGTAGAACTCTCTGCAACAGACATGATTTAATCCAAGTCTCTTCTGTAAATCAAAGCAATTGTGAAACCCTTTAGCACAATTTCAGCAGAAGTTCTGTATTGCTAACCTAGAATTTAACTGCAGAAAAACCATGACTCCAATATCAGCTTTTGTGATTTAATACAATGGAATATTATATTGCTGTTGATTCTAACGTATTTATTTTATTATTCCATATAGCTGCAGCTTTTCATTACAGTAAGATCTTAAAAATTAATGAAACCATTTTATTATATTCAACTTAGACACACTTATGGAGCTGGTTTCACATTTTTAACAAAATTTTTTAGTGACAGCTTGGAAGGCAATTCATGAAAATACTCTGGTGAGGGAGTATTATTTCAGTGGATATGGGAAAGAAAAGTTGCAGCTCTACAGACTGTGCAGACCCTGCAGTTTTAGCATCCCTCAGGCCTGGCCCATGTCCTGCCCTCCAGATGGCCACTGCACGTGGACAAGTCCCTCCCATGGTGCTGCCACAGAAAAGAAGAACATCTATTTTGTGACATGAGTCTACTACACTACACTTCTGAAAGATTTATTTGCAAAAGAAGTAAGAAAACTGAAGATCCATGCTTAAAACCAGGATATAAATCCATTTTAAGAACTAAAACATTTTCTTAAATCAGGCATGTTCTTAAACCACACACCTCCAGCAGCTCCAGACACTGCAGGAAGGACTGCAAGGAGCTCTCAGAGAGAATATTTCACCTCAAGAGAGGAGAAACAAGACTATTTTCTTGCAGAATAACATTACTGAGACAAAGACTTTTCTGGATTGCTGAACAGTCAGAAAACACCACACAAAATCTCAAAAAAAAAAAAAAAAATAAATAAATTTAGAATTAAAATACCTATACTAGCCAGTGCCTTTCAGAACAATATTTACTCTGGATCCAATTTATTCCAGAGCATTTGAAATTAAAGCTCCAAACCAGCATTTGAAAACAGTTACCATCCAGGATGATTTGAGACCAAACCAGGTTTAAGGTGTTCTAAGCTTTATTTTCACCTGGAAAAATTTCTGTTTAGGTTTTTGCTTTAAATAGTCTGAACTGTTCTAGAGATTAAATCCCCAACATCTCTCCAGCCCAGCTTCTTTAGAGACAGAGAGGGAGTGAGCACACAATTGCCATACTTGTGTTGGGCTAAGTAACATTTAAGTAATTCTAATCCTGCAATGTATTACAGAAGTTGCCTAAACTGAACATATTCTCTGCAATTTCCTTCCCTAGAACAATACAGGCTAAGCAGATGCCTTTAACATGTCCCTCTTATCTGGGGTATTCACTGTCTTATCACTTAAAACTCTTTGGGGGTAGAGGCTGCTGGTATCCCAACAGAGAGATGATTTCCAAAAAAATCCTGAGGTTATGTGCACGCAAGCCCTTGGCACACACTCCTCACCTCCACCCCTGCCTCCTGCAACACCCCTGACAGAACAGTGCCAGAGCCAGCATGAGAACAGCCCCTTCTGCAGGCCTTCACCCAAGAAAACAAACACACGTTCTCCTATTTGCAACCTTTATTTCATGAATAATTAAGAAGAAAACATGGCAACATTGGCAAATTGAAGGCATACATACTAAATACTCATACAGAATACATTATGGAGAAAGTAAATGCCCAGGTCTTTAGTGGTCCTTGCAAACTGAAAGCATATTGGGTCCTCCAAAAGGTTTAGCTTAACACAGACTTGCTGACTTTTCAAGTTCCAATCATTACCAACTTGTGCCTTTCAAACCAGAAACAGGGTGAAATACAATTGGAACACTCATTCAAATTTTCCTCGAAGCTGTATCTCTCAGCTCCAACCAGAAGCAAACAAAATGTTTGTTCCTCCTTGCCATTTAAATATATACACTAAGACACCAGCTGAAACACGTTCCACGTTACTCAGAACCTGCAGGAGTACATATCTGTACACACACATTTATACATGTGCATGTGGGTACATCTGTACATTTATGCAAAGCCTCTCTCTATGTAAGATATGTGTAAACTATTCAAAAGGGTTCTGGAAAAAAGCAAAGTACTTGCACGTGTCTAGAAGAATTTCTAAACCCATACACAGACTGACATACAACAGCTGTGTTTCAAGGAAGAGTAAAACCAATACAAATCAGAAATGCTGGAAGGATGAGAAGAGCTTTTAGAATCACTGGGGTTTACTTTATCTTTAAAGGCCATGGAAAGTGAGCTTTAAATTAGCTATTTAGGAGATATCATTACTGGCTGCAGTGTCATCTCAAACAAGGTTAGTCCTTATCCAGTATAGTGCTGTGAAGTCAGACTGAGCATCAATAAAATTCTGTTCTTTCACCAAGTCCAAAATTCATCACACTTCTGTCAGTTCTGCCTCACACCTGAACTGGAAGTACCCTCGTCCAAAGGTGGAGGGTACCAATTAATGCCCTTCTGGGTTTGATCAGGAGAGTTGTCCAGTATTAAATGGGGTCTCTGATTTATTTCAGATACACTGAACAACTCTTGATCATTACTGACCTAAAGTGAACTTACAGTCTGGAGGCAAACTAGTCTATGCCTTGTTTAGTAGTGTTATATTTTCTTCCCATTAGATAATATACAGAAAAAACACATTTCTGTTCAAAAAAACCCTTCAGATACATATAAAAGTGCTACTTATAGACAGAAAAATTAACCTTACAATACACATAAAACCAAAAGTTTCTATCAAACTGAAATGTTTTTTAAGTTATAAGGATTAATTACTTTAGAATGTTACATGAATTTGTGCCCTCCTAGCTGAACTGATTTCCAAGTAACCATCCTAAATGAATATATTCAATAATTGGAAACCATTAAAAGCCTCCAGAAAAATTTCAACAATGGGACAAAAAAAAAAAAAANAAAAAAAAAAAAAAAAAAAAAAAAATAGAGCCCCTTTCTCCCCATTTGCTGAAAGAGTTCAGAATCAAAAATGGACTATTCCATTATTGCAAGTGCAGTCCACAGTCAGAACAGGTCAGTTCATGAACTGTGGAACTGGGACTGCCAATGGCTCCTGTGCAGCAGGAAATGTCTGCTGGGCTCCCTCACTACCATATAAATACACCAGTTACATGCAATTAAAATAATACATGGACCACTAGGGTGAAAATGCACATCATACATTGCTATGCTGGGGCAGAGCAGGTTCCAAGCCTTGACTTCCCCAAGCAACTTCCTCATATTCTAGAGCTATGCAAAATACAAAAGCCTTAGAAAAGTGCAACAAAACTAGCTTTATGACATTTTTCTTTCAATTTTCATAAATACAATCTCATAAAAATATTATTAAACAGAAGCATACTTCCTAGTGGAGAACTAACAGGCCACATTTCAGCTTTCAGTAAATGATTTTGCCTCAACTGAAAACCCCTGAAAATAGGGGATTAAAATGAAACCAGCTTAATTGCATCAGGCTTCTGTAATATTCTGCCCCAAGTTTACCCTACTGCTCTGCATCCCCAAGTCCTGCTGGGACTGATGGGAAGTTTACGTGCAACTTGGGAGGCAGACAGTGGCCTGTGGGTAAGGAATATTCCAAGCAAAAGCTAATGTCAGTTGGAAGGAAGTCATCTGGTATTCATAGGTTTTACTAAAGTTTCATTGGGAGGAAATAATTCTAATATCCCAGAATTAATTATCTCAAGGAGATCAGGACAGTGGCTTTGTCAAATAGAGTTCAAGGGTGTTGCATCCAAACAACTGGCAAGTGTAGCAAAAATGTAAGGAAAAAAAGACTTGTATCAATTAACAGAAATCAGAAGTGTACAAACCTCGACCTTTTAAGTTATTTAGCATTAATTATCCACAGCATACTTGCTACATATTCCAGATGCTTAACATCTTGGGTTAGATAATTATAGAGTGTACTGCAAGACTGATTCTGAAATCAGGGAACACAACAGAAGAACCTTAGATGAAGGAGGGACACAGCAAACCACACAGTAATTTAAAACCCATCCAGCCACTCTGCTGTGAAAGCAGAAACACTATTAAAGATACCTTTCTAAATAGGGACAATTAAATGTATGAAGAGATGCCTGTGTCTTGCCAGTAAACACACACTAACTTGGGAAAGCACAATGGCATGTCCAGCACTTCTCACCACGTAACTTCTCAAACTGGTTAATCTTAGCTCAAAGAAAGGGATGCACTAATGGTAGCTTAAAGAAAGGAGTTGCAGAAATAGAGCTCGGCAGAACACAAAAATCAAACAGAAATAAATATTTACCAAGTGAAAGACCACAAACAAACTATACAGTTAACTCAAGTCCATACATGAATATGACTATTTTAAGGTCCTCTTTCTAGACCACCTCAGCAAAATTCACAACAGGCAAAAAGTAGCATGAAGATGTACAACTGGATTCCTTGCCAGAAGAATTTTGCCCCTTAGGAGCTCCTCCTTGGGGCTGTGTTAGTTGCAAGAGGCAAACAAGAAATGAAGTCACCACAGGAGTCACAAGAACACCGTTTAAAGGTGTAACTGCATCACTTCAGCCTTTGGAAGGAACTGTCACACACCACCTGAACACCAGGCAGTGTCCCCAGACCAGACACAGGCAGGAAGAGGAACACCCACAAGTTCTCCAAATCTCCAGCTTCCCAAATAATCTTGGTTAAAACTAGGCTGGAATAAAAATTGTGCCCTGGGCCAAATCTGTACAGAAATAGAATTGAGTGAAAGTAATCTTCTGGCGATGCAAAAGAACCCAAATGTCTGGAGTGCTGCAACTGAAAAAACAGCTAAGAACTTAACACTGAGATCAGTAACAGAAGTGAGACTCCAATGTCACAGCTACACAATTCACAAGGCAGATCCTCAGCAGCTTAAACCACTGTGCTGCACCATTACAGGAGGAGTCCAATTTATTTCTCCTCGTGCACCTAAAACCAGAGCATCACTGCTTCCAGGGACATTAACAGGAGTATACACCAATAAATTAAAGCAGAGTTCATTTAGCTCTGGCAAATTAAGGGCCTTCTAAGACACGATGATGGACTTCACAGAAAAACACAAACAGTGGAAATACTTCATAGAATTTGAGACAAAAAATTGTAAGAAACACTACACGTGACTCAAGGAACACATTTTATGCAAAAAAGACAAAAATCTACCTTTAAATCAGAATATTTCATAATTATATACTATATTCTGGATAAAGTATCCACAAATACAAATTTAAAAACAAAAATTTCACTCAGTTTTTCAGAGGCATGGGAATAAGATGTTTTTTCTGAGGGTCAGAGATTCACACTGGAGATACTAAATTAGTGTTTCTATTTAAACAAACAGCCAAATCAAACTGGATTAAACAAAACCAACTGAAAACCAAACCAAGTGTAACACCCATGGAAGTGTTTCCATCCACAGGATCCAAAGGATGACACAGCTGTACCTGCATCAGGATGTCCCACAGCTCCATTTGTTGTCCACCCTGGCCATAGCTGGCTATGAGTAACCCTGATGTTCCACAGCACAGGCATTTGCAAGGCACATAGTAAAATATAAATGGATGACATATTTTCAGTACATTCAGAAATATCTTCTGGATTAAAAGTAAATCAGCATAAACTTGCACTTCACATGAACAAAAAAGCAGGCTCTTTCAGGATTAACTATGAACAGAAACCAAACACAACAGTATATTTATTCCATATCCAGAAGGGCTACTGCTGTTTTTCCTCTTGAACAACTGAATGTGGTTTGAACCTTCAGAGAAAACCACACTGCAGAGTGCAGCAGGGCATTGTGTTTGCTTTAGCTCTTCCATTGCTTCATTCCTTCCACTCGGCAGCTGTGCAGCACCTACACGTAAAGGCTCAGATACATCAGGACACAAAAACCTCTTCATGAAGCCCAGGGCTCCTGGGCTGGATTCACAGAGTTTTATCAGTCAGAACACACCAAGAAGAAGTTTACAGAGCTCTGAAGTTCATAACAAGATCCCTATTGTAATTACTGCTAGCTTTTCTCTCTCTTCCTTTCTAAAGACCAGCAGCTCAGGTTTTTAACAGAAGGGATCTGGCAAACATGATTTCTCCTTTGACAAATGGTTACACTCTCAGGGTTATTGCAGTTAAGGACTCTGACAACATTCCAGGTAAATAAAGATGACCATTGGACAGAAAAAAAAATCAGCTCAAAGCTCAAATTACCTCACCAAAAGAGGTGATGAGTGAATTTAGATCAGGAAATGCTATCCTTTTCATTAGAAAAATATTTTTTTAACTCTAAGGCAATGAATAAGACAATCATAGATAAGGATATCTGTTCAGAGGATAAACAGAAGGGTTTTTAAACGCTGATTGGCAAAAATCTGGAATTTAATAATAGGAGATAGAAAGCAAGACAGCAGTAATGTGTATTTCCACTAAGACTATTCCTATTGAAACTAATGAAGTAAAAAAAAAATTTGAAGAAATATAGAGGAGAGGAAAATGCATTTCAGACTTTTATTAAAATCTATTAGTGAAGATCTTTCACTTGAAACCTCTCTTGCAACAATTCTCTTTAGATTACGTTGGCTCTTCAAATGAACCAATTAATAATCTGAGGGCCTCTACTTCTAAAGAGCTGTAAGAATGCTTGAGACACCACTGAAAACTTCTCCAAAGGCCCTCAGCACAGGTTAAGTAGTTATTTTGCAAAGTTCCATAATTCTCACAGGCACATATCAGTGTAAATGTGTATTCTTATACAATGCTAGACATGCTGAATTGATTACTCTTCACATGGGCTATGTTCTTCAGATGATGGGGTTTTGGATTTGGCAATACTTTTGAGTTAAATCTGTGCTTTTATACCGTGAAGAAGTTTCACAGATGCCAAGCACAGTTGCATTCACTGGGTTAACATCTATGACATTCAAACTGTCCTTAACAGTCGTAAGAGCACCATAGAACAGATTTATTTTCTTTACAATGGGGTTACTGCTGAAAGAGCCTGTGCTTATAAATAGCAGCTGTTACAGAACTCACTGCTCAAGTCGGCTTCTGCTTAATATTAATGAGATGTTCCGTGGCTGAACTGCTGGGTAAGTGTTCAGAAAAGCAAGAGGCAGAAGCAATGACAGAGTGAAGTCTCCCCTCGATTTGACAAACAAGATTACAACAAACAGCTCGTGACAAATGGAGCCATGAAACCCTTGGGAGCCATTAACATTCCACACCAGGCCCTGAAGTGCCAGGACGTATCAATTCAATGATCGCTAAGGCACTTAAACTCCTTTGCCCAAGAGCTGCTAAATGAATTCAGGTACATTTTCAGGAAAAAAAGAAGTTGAGCAGACTAAAGTTTCTCAATTCCTTCCTTGTGACAGTGAGTCATTTCCACACAATATTTGAGACTACTGGGCGTACACACATTACATCAGTTCCTCCATAGTCCTTCCCAGAGAACATCTCACCTTCTGTCACTCAGATGAGGATGTGCAAGACCAACGAAAAACACACAGAAAACATGGCAAAGCTGGATTTTGAGACAAACTACTTCATTATTACATCTTATTGAGAGTATCTTCTCTGCAGAAGAAATGCTATCCCAGTTCCAAACTTCTACCACAGGTATCCACGACGTGTGCTCGTATTGCTGTAGAGGAAAGCCCGGGGTGGCTGCGTGTGCTGCACAGGCAAAGGAGGAAGAGAGCAAAGAACAAGCCAGACAAGGGGTGATCATGGATTCATTTCTGTTATAGTGGAAGCACAGGGACTTTGCACAGATTTCTTGAAGTGCAGTGTACCCTGAAAGCCAGGAGCTGCATGTGCTAGTCTTTACAGTCCATAAGATAAAGATGAAAGCCACATCACTGTGACAGAGGTAGGCTTATAATGAAGCTTTAGAATGAAGACTTCTTCTGTGCCAGATTTTTCGAGGTATCAAGAGCACTTTTCCCCTCAATTTGTCATTATGGAACCAAAGCTTGTTTTCCTAGAATATTGTGCACGTTTTAAAGGATGGAAAATAGCTGTATAGGCAGTAACTAAGTTACCATTAAGAACTCTACTGTATTGGGCTGCCATATGCTGTGGGTAGAATATTCAGAGTCTGTGGAATCAGGATGCTACAGAAAGTTCAGTAATATGATGCCATGTTATCCTTCTCCTTCTCAAAGCTTTATCTGTACATTCAGTCAGTCTCCTATATGCTAGAGGAAGCATTCATCTCACTCTCCCAGCAAAGAAAGTTTCAGGACGTCTGACTGGAAAGGCAGCACAGAAGTAGTTCAGGCTCTTTAGGCTACATAATTAATCTGAATAGCTTAGTAACTTGGGTTATTCCAAGCACTGTGGCAACAAGTTCTTACTTTTAAACAGTTGTTTCCACTCTTAGTAGCTGAAGCAATCTGAGGCAATCCATGATAGTGCCACTGAAGTTTGAGGGGACTCAAATGTTGCCAGTTTTCAGTGAAATGGGGATCAGCATTTCAGTAAGATTTCCACCTGGTAGCTCATGTTGGTTGTATCCCATGGATCTGTCGAATGATTAGGGTTCAGGTTTCAAAGTATTTGTAGATTGCTGTAACATACAGCATGACATTCTGCCAGTCTGGACGCTCAGTTCGCACCATTTCATTGATGTCCTGTCACAGAAAACAGATTGGTCAAAACCAGGAATGAAAGCCCTGAGAGCAATGTGGCAGTGTTTTCACACATTCCTGGGAATGGTAAATCTGTCAAGTTTCCACAATTTAAAGCACGGATGAAGAAAAGCTCTCTTTTCTTCCATATATCTTGGTATTACTTACAAAATGTAATGAATAGCGTATCTGTAGATAGTTCTTTTGTTGACTTAAGATTGAAATGCCTGATGCTGTGCAGGCTCAAGCTGTCCCCCACTGAGCACAGCTGGTACAATAGTCAGACTTTAGTGTTCACATAACCCTGCACCAGCCTTGCAAATCAACATAACCTACCCAGGAACTGTGAGCCACGGAATCAAGGCCCAGATATTAATTAAAGTTCAAAATTCCCATCAGGTTAAGCATCAATAAATAACTGACTCCCATCTACCCTCTTCAGCACATGTACAAAGCAAAACAGAGTGATGTAGTTCCTAGTAATAGTAATTTCTGTTTACTGTAAGGCTCTGTTTGAAAGCTTTGGATGCAGGAATCTCCAGAACTCAAAAACAAAGTTGAGTTCCTTTAGCTGAACACCTTCTTCAGAGAATTAATAACTTCTACTTGCATTCCACTCCTCTTTGCATACAGCAGGTTTCACACCCTTAACCCCTACTCATGTAATATGGATGAGAAAAAAATCCACAAGCCTACACATCCCACACAGCATGCATGTAGGTGTGTACATAGATACTGACTTCTTAAGATGGATACAATTTGCACTTAGACTGAATTCCATTCAATTTGCCTGTTTAGAGTATCTTTAATGAAGTGCATCACAAAAAGGAAGGGCAGACAGCAACCATTTGGACAAAGGCTGAGTTATGCAAGAATTTCAGCAGTTATTTTCCACAATCTTATTCTTACATCAGCACTTGCTAAGAAACTTCCACATCTCAAATCAGTGCCAAAGTCAAAGTATGAAAGCCCAGGAGTTGCACTGCCATTGTGAGCAAACACAATGCTGGGGGGTAACAGCACTGATAAGGATCAAGGAAAGTGTTATTTTTAAAAACCCTGTTGTACTGTTAGTTGCTAACTATGGCAGCTTTGTTAGAATTTAGGTTGCAAAAGTAGCACTTAAATCTCATTTCTGATAATGGCCATTTCAGCTGATTTTTTGTGATCACTCACAAGGGTTTGGGATACTCCCAATTCCACACCTTCAGAAATACTCCTGTTCTAGTGAACACTCTACTACTGAAAACTAATTCTTTTGCTCTAAAATTTGTGTAAAATAACTTTTAAACAATGACTGAAAAAACCTTACAACTATTTGCAATAATGACAAACTAAAAGTCTAAACTCAAGAGGCAAATCTCAATTCTCACACTACACTGAGAAAAAGAAACAAATTACATTGCTTGATTTGTAGCTCCAGAGTTCAAAGAATCCCAAATAATTTACAAGTAGGTCAGAGACAGGACATATTTGATGGATTCTTAAAAATCTTGTTCTCAAATTATTCTCAAACAAATTAATTGCTGTTATTAATATTTATTTTCATATTAGAAGACTAAGTGGTGGTGAACCTTCCTTTTAAAGCTTAACTGGTCTGTATTTCAGTCATTATTTAGTGCAATAACCTCTAGCTGAGCTCATCTGCTGCTATTTTTAAGTATAAACATCCAAATCTTTTGGGACCACAAAAGAGAGTAATTTTGATTTTTATAAATGGGTCATAATTCATTCAATATACATTTAAATCTTACCAGAGTAGATTTGATGCCAACACTTTCAGCTGCCTGAAAAGCCAAAGTGAAATTTCTTCTCTGCATGAGATATGAAAACATGTTAGAAAACAAAGAAATACTATTTCAAATATTACAAAATGGTCTTAAGAATGTTCATAATAATGCTACTACTTAAGCTTCAAATGAAGTCTGTAATCTGACTACAGTAATTTAAAAGAGCCATAGGAATGAATGTGTTTTACTATCATCCAGAAACTTATAAAAATTTTTATTAATTGCCTGTTCAGAAGACATTGCTGAATACCACTCAGTGAACAACTGAGTTACAAAATACTAAAGAAGAGATTATTTCTTCTCTAAAAAGCATAAATAAAAAATTCTCTTCATGCATTAATGAACTAATCTTTTGTTTTTAGGATCTATTATCACTAATTGGACATCCTGGGCTAACCAGTAGGTAGGAACAGTGGCAGACCAGAATAGACAGAGATGATTTGGAAATCATGGTAACACTAGGATTTTTAGAACTCAAATCAGTTCACTGGTCTTTATTAACACATGTTAACTAGAGCACTGCAGTCCTGGGAATGGCATTTTCAATGTCTTACCTTGTCCTGGCTGTTCAGTTCTTGATAGGGAATATGGGCTGGGAGGTAAGTGTGGAGAACTGCACAGAAAGCCAGGCCATCATTCCAGCTGCTGCTGAAGTTTGTGATGTCAATATTCTTGAAGGGAAAAAAAATAAAAGCAATATTAAAATCGTAATCTAACAATTATTACATGCTACCAATTCATCAATACTTCTTTCTAATACCTTTGAAGAAACTGGCAGAGAAATTGGACAGCCCAATACCAAAGTTCTGTGGTAAGAACTGCACTACTAACAGAGGAAACCAAAATAATATAGTGATAAGAAAGTAAGTTATTTTATATATTAATTTCAGACATTAAGCCCTCCCTCAAAAAGAAGTGCAAAATGTGTGCTTGAGTGTGTGTTAAAAGCTGTAAAATGTTGTGCTAGAGAAGGTGATGGATTTGGTGCAACTGTACACCCCAAGACAGAAAAGCAAATGAGTCAAAGACATGCACCCCAAATCCCTGATCAGACAATGTGCTCCTATCTCTGTTCACATTCATACTATTTTCTGCTTCTACTACATTCATATCCAGACGAAATTTCTAAATGATGAGGAAAAGTATTTTCTCTTTTAAACAAACCATTTCTCTATAGAAACTGATGTGAACAAGATCACAAACAAAAGTTCACTTTCATTTGGAAACAAAGATGTTCCAGCAAATTTAGTGCTGACAGTAACAGAGAATCTTTGGGATTGAAACTGAAATTGAAAACTGCTGTCTTGCACTCTTGATCTTTTAGTTCCCGTAGGAAATTCAGTGGCACTGGTAAATGCATCTCCTGAGACTGTATAAATTATTGTAGAGTCAGCCCAGTCCAAAAGAGTTATGAACAAGATGCCTCAGTGACCTTTTAAATGACTGTATATTTGGCTGTTGGCAGTCAAACAGTGTTAGAGAGGCTAAGTGGATAGCAGTCAGTTTAAACTTTAATTAGGAAACAACCAGTAACAACAATATATCATATATCTTTTACACTTTCATGGAGAAATATAAATATGCTTTAATATCTAATTCCTTTAACTGGGCTCAAGCAGAAGCTTACTTAGTTTTCAAAGTTTGAACGGCAGGAACTAAAACCTCAGGATCACAATCACCTGAGCCAACCTTTCACCTGACAGCAATTTAGTCATCATCATCAGCTGTCTTGGACAAGAGACTGAAACTGGTTATTCCTAAGGCAGAAAACTCCACCCAGAGCCAGTGCTCTGTGCCAGGCAGTCCTGGGCACTTGGACTTCAAACGAACAGCAATCTCTTCCGACAGAGGGAAAAAACAAAACCCTGGGCAATTTCTAGAAGAATGTGAGGGAAATCTGGGTTTCCTGCTCAGTTTAGCACTTCTGCAGTGCAGTGGCCCCAGTGCAGGCCGGGCTCTGGTGTCAGTGTACGTGCTGGGGCTCACAGTGCCCGCGGCCGGAGCCGCTCCCGCTGCCCGCGGAAACGGCGCTGAGACCCCCGGGCTGTGGGAACAGCTCTGCACACAGCTTCCTCCAGCCACATGGCTGGGAAAATTCTAAAGCAAAAGAGAAAAAAATGAAGGGAGAAAAAAAAAAAGCTCTCTCTTTTCTCTTCAAGAGAGACAGGAAATTGGATTTAAATTAATGCCCGGTTAAAACTTTCTCAGTGTTACTTAAATTAAGGAAACATATGCAACACATAGTATGAGGTTTTAAGGGAAAAAAAGGAAAAAATGTCAGGTTGTTTATTGCCTTAGCCAGTAAATTTCTACATGTGTCCATTTACAGAAGGCACTTTTTGGAAAGTTCCTTCCTCCTACCCTGTACTCAATAAGGCCTCAGGTTCACATCTGGATAAAGGTGGGGAGACTGGCTTTTTCTTGTCACAGGCTTGTGTGGAAAGCTGGCTGTAAAAATCAGGTGTGAATGATCAGGCTTGCTTTGCTATACAATCCACTGAGGGAGAAAAACTCAAACCTGGTTTGCACTTCTTGGCTGAAATGTTCTCCCTCTTTCCCTGGGATGACCAAGTGATGTGGGAAGGGGAGGAGAAAGATGTACACTGGCATTGCCACAGTGAAATTACAACAAGCAAAAGTCATCTTCTCCTAAACATTACAATTGTACAAACTAAAAACTTCACTTTAACTATTAGTAAGTATCCACAGAATGCTGAATTTTTAATATAAACACTGGGCAGGGGGACAAAGGGCCACTTAAAGTGCACCTACAAGTTTGGTTGGCTCTCAAAACCAAATTCAAAATATCCCATTTTTCTAAATCATCTTGTAGGGTCCAGCTTTTATTATTAAGACAACAAGCAGAAAACAACCCCATCATCCAAGAATTTTAATGTATCCAGAGAAGCTGAATTAAATACAACGGAAGGAAACAATTAAAAGGGACTGTTTTCTGTTTCCAATTGCTTTAAGCACTATGAATTATTATTACCTCTCAGACTAAAAGAAGTATAATATTGGTCAGACAGTAAAAACAAATCTAGAAATGGGACAGATTGTCATTTAAACTGAAAATTTAATTTTTCATGTAGGGCTTTGAGCACATAACTGGCACATTTAAATACAGCAAATTTTATTTCCTAAATGCTTTTAACTACTTGTGGTTTTTTTGAAAAGGCTTGGTCAGTATAATGAAATCAATCTTACATTAAGCTCTTATTTCTCAAAGAATTGATGGTAAACAGAACATCAGCCTAAAATCTCTGACATAATTTCTTCTTTGTTACTGCTTTTATTAAGTAATTGGCTCTATTAAGAGAATTCTGCTGGAATCTAATCTAGAATTATTCTTCAAGGCATTTCAGACCACCAAGTATTAAAAGAACTGAAAGACATACTTTCAGATAAATTGTCAAATGAGGAAAAAGCTTTTCTGGAGATAAATGAACAAGAAGGAGATTTATCATCCCTTGTCTATTAATGATTAATAGGTAGGATGGGAGTGAAGCCACCTCTAGTATTTGGGGTAGATGGTTTTTTAAAAGGCAATTCTAACAAAAGTTAAGCAACAGACCATTGTCATAAAAAGATCTGTGGAAGACACTTTCCAACCAGGAGTAAACAACAGTTAAGAATTTGTAAGACTTTCTGGAAACAGAACATAAAAATATAAAGAAAAAAATAGATGGTAATGGTAATAGAACAACCTGGTAGATCCACAACCAAGAAAGCATTTCAAGCATGACTCCAGTCCCTATTGAACAGGAAACTGCAGAGTAGGAGCAGTCACCACAAAATGAGGATTCCCTTGAGCTAATATAGAAAAAAGACTAAAACCAGTATTCCCCATGAAACTTTCTACACTGCTTAACAGACTGGGCTCTGCATAACACCAATCTAAGATCTCTGCAAACCTGTGGCTTTTCTAAAACTCACCATTTTAAAGTGGTTTTAACCAGCATACTGCTAATTTAAAATTTTCTCCTATTGCTTTTTGTAATAATTCTAAATTAATAGAGGGTCTTCTAACGTCAGTGAAAATACTTTTTTTTTTAAAAGACCTAGAAACAGATGTTAACTATTATAACCCAGTAACTCCTTACTTTTTTTTTCATCCCCCAAGAAAACTTCCCCAACTAAAAAACCCCACAAACATCAAGAAACCCAACTACAGAAAACATGGTTTCTAACTTGCAGTTACAAATTAAGAACAAAGTAATTTCAACCACTTTTTAGACATATGCCCAGCTTCAATCTCCCTGAACTAGGGACATCAGAATTCCAGCAGAGGAGCATCCTGCACAGCAGCTATTTCTCCATCCCTTGTTCTGCACAAGGAGGAGAGATTCCCAAACCCAAACTTTGTTTGGCTCTCAAAAGAGTCAGGACATGAAGAAACTAAAAGCATGTGTCTATGTCTCTGTTGTATTAATTAATTGAATAAGTGGGTTGAAAAAGCAAAACCATTAATATGATTCTGTGCTATAACATACTGAAGCCTTAAAACAAGATTTGAAGTTTAAGTGTACAGACCTTGGCAGGCTTCTTCCCATGGCAGAAAATTACAACCAAAATGCTTTTAAAAGCTTTTAAAGATACACCCACAGAAGAAAAGAGTATCCATTGCAGGAGCTTACAAAGGTTAACTGCAACAGAACTCCCATCCACACTCCACTGAATCAGGATTCACTGACTCTCAAATCATGGAATAAAGCTGCTTCTGGCAGTAGGTGAGAACATGAAAGTATTTCTGGAATAGACTTAGCAGCAGTCCCAGCTACTGCCTATTCAATCCCAGCTTCTGGAAAGGCAGTAAATGGCAAATATAGACCATCAAAACCCTTAAACACTGACTGGTAATGTTTCTTTCCATACCAAACACATGGTATTTCTCAGTTTGGGCACAAAGAAGAACCATAAAAGAAGCAGTCATTCTCACAAAATCCAGTAATAGCTTCAGACATTAATGTCTGAAACACTCAGAGGTACAGACAGCTTCATAATTTATTCTAAATTTTGTCATAATTAAGTCTAACAAGTTGACATTTCTCTTGTATCAGAATCCAATCCAAACACAAAAAGGAAGCATGTCCTTCCCCATAACTCAACGATTTTTGGCTAAAGCATCAGCTTAAACCAAGGAGAGAAGTGTTTTGGCATCCTGACTACTCTGATGAATCAACCAGACAGCACAGAATGCTCACCCTGGAGTCAGTATTTGAACACAAGCTTACATAAGCACAGTCACGTCCTTTTCTTGTGCATTTTAAAAATCAATATACTACTTTGAATAGAATATGACCTAGCTTAGTGTTTATAAGTTAAAAAAAAAAAAAAGGAAACCTGAACCATGTTTTATTTCTAGTTTTGTTGTTCTACACTTATTGCCCAAGCACAAATGAAAGCATTGCTTGATTTCAAGGTGCATTGAGCACAGCATTCAAGTTTTTGTAAGACATGAAGCTTTGATCTGTACAGGAGGTTAAACTTAGGTCTTTGCAGCAAAAATCTTTCCAGAAAGCAGCACTGCATGAAATAGAAGACAGGTACTATATGGCTACAGTAAGTGAATCAGTACCTAGGAAGTGTGTAAAGCTTAAAGAAAGTTTTAAAAAAATACTAGTCTATTCTTGTTGCTATTTTGTGACAATTGTTTTTTTGGTGTCAGACTTCTGGAAGTGAATGATCTCTCAGAATGCTGACAAAAATGGAAAATAAATTGAAATACTGCTGGAGATAAGAATGGGTAAGGATGTGTGTATCCTGTTTGTTGGTCCTCTTTTAACATGAAACATGCATGCTCACATCCTTTTTGGGACTTTTATTAGCTGTGTACTCAAAATGAAAGTAGCTGTGTTCCAGCCAGGGTAAGTGCTCCATAACAGCTGGATGGGATTACTTTATGCTTTGAAGATATCTGGAATTTATGACAGTTTTATGACACTGCACATATTTTAGAGGAGCCAGGAGGATTCTCTCCTCTGAAAAATGCAGCACTTGGCTCTGCACTCTGCAGCAGTGTCAGATCCTGAGCAAAGCTAACACACGATGAAATTTCAAGTATTTTGTGCCTGTTGATCTGAAAACTGAAGGTGATTTGCTCGTCTTTTATCTAAATGCTTATCTTGAGAGCAGCTCTCCTGTGTCCTGGCTGAGAGATCTGTTCAGCCCAGAATACAATGCAGCCCAGTAGCTCAGTGTGTGCAATTGTGTCAGGACTGAACAGGCCCTTGGTGGAAGTTAATACAGAACCTGCCTCTGCTAGTCCTGCACTGACCTTCTGCAGATCACCATTCTCCAAACCCGAGCTCCAAGGAGAAATCCTGCCTGCCAGCAACATTCAGGCAGCATGTTAAAAGCTACAATATAGTAAGAGATGAAGTCATTCAGATTTTTACACCAGTAATTTCTCCTATTTTCATTGGCTGTGTCAACCTGATTTTTTTACTGAGGTCTTGAAAAAACATTTGGGACAGAGTTAAATATTAACAACTACATTTAAAGGTGACTATTTATTTATTCCCCTTCAAATTTGCTTGAATAAATCAAGAAAAGTGTACAATGAAGTAATTTACAGGGTTTTTAAACAGGCTTTATTTCACTATAATGGATTGAAATTAAGAGCTTCACCACACTATCATATTTGAATAATTTAGCATTCACAAAGTTTCAAGCTTCTAAAGTAGAATAAGTACTGAAGACTTTTAATCAAAAGCTTGAAAGCAATTTTCTAGAAGGGATAGGAAAGCAGGAGTTATTTCTCTTCCATTTTACTTGAGAAGACAAAAAGCCCATACCAGTTGTACCAGACAATTCTGTAGTGCTGTACTCTCCACAAGTATCTTGTGAGTAAAGAAAACCTTCTCTCATTAAAACAGGACAGACTTCGGTGTGACTTTTTGGTTTTTTTTCTTCTTTTGTATTTTATCCTGCTGTCTTTGATAAAGATAAACCAAGTCCACCACACCTGGTGTTTAACAGGCTGAACCACTGGCAGCTCACTTGTAACTCTGTACACCTTCAAAAGAATTTTAGAAATTAAGATTTGTATCTGCTTACTTGTGTGATTACTATTTGTTAGTATTTATTAGCTACTTTCCATTATCCAGTGCAAAATATAATGCCAGAGATGAAAGGCAAAACAATGCCAGGAGAAAACATGTCTCTGTTAGAAATGGAGCTTTAACTCAAGGTGCATGGTTCCATCTTCCCTGTGAAACACCAACAGCTGAAATAATTTTCTATAAATACCTTACATGCATTTATGCATAAAGACCTACAGCTGTGAGACATCACTCCAGGTGAGAGGGAGAAAACGACCAAAAAAGCGAATACTGTTGGCAGTAATCACTGAAGAAGGAAACATCTTGAAAAATACTGGCTTCCAGGGTCTTACCTAAGTATTGGTAGTTTAATATGAATAGGACAAAATTAAGAAAATAATTCTTCTGAAACAAAAGGTTTCTAATCCTTTCTTTTCTTTTGCTTGTTTCCAAATGATAGTTACAATCTTCCAGGTAATTTTAGAACTTGTTACAGACTCCACTTGCAAGTATCCTTCCTTTAGCCTGCCATATTTACATCTAATATTGGCCAAATTGGTAATATTGGATAGAAATTGGTGACTGGATAGAAGGTGACCTACTGCTCTTCCTAGAGGAAAAGGCTGGGATATTTAGGACTTGTGTTCTGTGAGGCTCCTGCAGCAGCTCAGAGGAGGGCTGGGCAGCCACGGTGTACCTGCAGCTTGTGCTGGCTCTCACCCAGGTGCTAAAGCAAACAAAACAACAGTGCTACAGAGGAAAAGTAGAGGTTCTAATGATAGGAAATGCTGGGGAGAAAGGGGAACTGTGGCAGTGTGAGACCCCAGGAAGAGCTGGAGCTAAAGAGGGTATCCTGTCCATGCTTGGATGACAGGAAAGGAAGAAGAGCTGAGTACCTTCAGCAAGACTGAATGAGGAAGGGAGATATTCATTACCCTGATGCTTGTTTACTGTTTGTCAGCTTTGAGCACAGACAGTTTTAAAATAAAATTCAAATGAAGCAGAGATTCATTGAAAATAGAAAAAGAGAAAGATCCTTATCTGTTATTGATAACATTGAGATGCCAGAAATCTGGATAAGCACTGCTCACAATGAATACAGCACTGGGTATGTTTAAAACATTAGAACACCACCAACACGGTGTTCAACCAGAACTGAATTTCAGGAGATGCTGACAATAATCAAATTCTGTACCACAAAGAAATGAAAAATGAGTGTGCCTAAAGCAAAAGCCATTCTTCTCCCAGAACTACTTAATATAACCTCCTGATACTATCTTACAGTTTCAATGAAGGCATTGCAGTGGCTCTGCAGATGCTCTGTGCTTTCTCAGTACCATGCTGCAGGTTCTGAAGCAAGTACAGAAAGTCTCAAAACCTATCCTTTTACCAGTGTTTATAAAATTCAAGGAATTATAAGCAGCAATCTGTAGAATCAGAAGCATATTCTTGAATGTGCACACAACTACAGAGTGAAAAGTTTGGAATAATTTCTATCACTTTTCCTAACCAGATTAACGAAGCTGTCAAATTCATCTTTCATTTCAAGACAATATGGGAAAATATTTTTGCACTTAGTTTGAGGATTTATAAAGAAATGTAACATCCTGCCTTTTTTAAAACGTGGGGAAGGAGAAAGGCTCTTTCCACAAAGCTGCTTATCCTCAGAAATAGCACAGTTGAGTATCAGACGTGCCACAGGAAGAGGGGGAGGGCTTATATCACAGCCTGTCCATTGTGCTGAAGGAGGACTTTTCCTATGGATGGGCGACCATCCTGTTATGTGGCTCTCAACTTCCTGCTGCATTGTGAGGCTCAAGTCATGGAAAGAGTAAAGTTCTTAAACTGAGGATTGTGCTGGGAACTCCAAACACTTTCAATGCAAGTTAACCAAACAAATACATCATGGTCAGACTATTAACATCCTGGTTTAGTTTGCTGAAGCCACTATTCTTTTGAAAAAATAATGTAATCAGGAGAACTCTGGACAGTTATCTTGTTAGTTCTTTTGGCTTCTGATAACATTTGGACCAAGTGAAAAAAAAAAGTCTGCAACCACAGTGGAAAGCCAAGTTCAAAATGCAAGACAATGCCACCTTCACAAAACAAACTGCCCCTAAGAGGCTAAATGAGAGTGCATTCAAAGATCCAAAGAAAACCCTATGCTAATTACCTATAAAAAATAAATCTCTGAAATCTGAGAAATGGTGCTCTAGCTGCATTTGGGAAACATTAATTTAAAGTTGATAAAGGTTCAGCTCCAGTTTCAAAAGTGCAACCTGTGAAAGGCTGATTTCAAGTGCCTCAATGGGAGGGTAGCTGCCCCCTTAGGAAAAAGCTGTGGAGCAAAGTGACTGAGGAGCTGCTGGTGCTGGAGCAGCACTCGGAGCACAGGTTCCAAGGGGAGGGTACAGGACATGCCAGGGCACTCAGTCCATGCAGTCAGGTGTGGAGCAGGCTGGCTCGTGCCACGGGCAGGCTCCACTGCCTGGCAGCCACTGAACAGGGCATTAGCCAGCTCTGCAGGTACCTGGTAGCCCTCTGTTTTCTTCTGGCACCACTTCAGCAGGGCGTTCCTCTTGGAGCCTCCGTATTCTCTTGCCAGGGCAGACAAGGGATCTTTCCTCTCTTCCCTAGGAACAAGGCCAGAAGAGCTTATAATGCAACAGAAATAGGTATTTACAAAGGCTTAAATAGAAGGACAAATTCTTGGCACACTGAAAGTAGCAGGATACAGCACTTCTGACTGAAAAACAGAACACACAGGAATACCTGCAAAAGACTTTTGAGTTAGTTTGGAGTAATTCTTTCATTAGCAAATAATCCTTTTTCCTTCAAGCTTTTTTTACTACATCTTTCCACCTCAATGATACTTCTTTCTAAGAGTTTGAAAAATTAAACTCACAACATAAGAAGTCCCAGCCTAAACCATTAAGCTAACTCAAGTGACTTTATTTTGTATTTAGAAAGAATATAAACTGATGCTATCTCTTTTGCATCTCATGGCTGATTACAAATGTCACCTTGAAACAACAAGTTTGCATATGAGCAGCACAGCATTATTAACAGAACATTTGCCTGAGACCTGGAGTTCTCAAAAAAGAAGGGGGAGATCTATGTAGGCTGATCTGCCATTTGATGTATTAGCACAATAAAAGCAGTCAATTAATTTCAATTCCAGTTTGTCAAGCTATCTTAAGTAATTTTTTCCTTAAGAAAAGATTGGGGAAGAAAAGAACAACCTAACTAAGTTGGCCATTTTTTCATGAGCCTTACACTACAAGCATCCCTTTACCAGACTTCAGAAATGAATTCGTTGATTAAAAAATATGTATATTATAGAGGCTAATACTTCCTTAGTGGCCTGGTTACATGATTCAATATTTCTATAGATATTATCATAAACAGTCTTTGATAAAACGAGCAAATGCTACACCATTATGGATATTAGTTACCACACATGAAGCGTGTAACAGCAGTTGTTCTTGTTTTTAGTAATCTCCATTTGGAAATCAGTGAACTGCATAGCTATCCACAGCTATCAGTGAACTGCAGACACTTCCCCATCTGCCATTTTTAAAGAGTCCTATCAGATGTAAGCAAAGTTTTCACAACATTCACAGAGATGATGCCCTAAGTTACTCATTCTGAATATTTCCCAAAAGACATAGGGATTGTATACATTCACTCTCAAATCTTCAACTCTTTGTTCTTTACAGCCCATATGGTGACTGGAAAGAGGGGTGGAATGTGGAAATACATAATATCATCAGTGGATTCTCTGCTGCAGATTTACAGGTAGCAATTCTCCAGCTCCTGCTAAGGGAAAGGAAAGCACCCATGGAATGTGGATATCTTCCTCTGTCTGTGCTACAAACAGAACACCAGAGACTGTTCCATGTATCAGCACCTCTTGGTCAACGCATAAAAGAGAATGTGGCCCAACAGACAAGGACATGTTTTAAGGCACTAATCTTAAGTACATGTATTGCAATTTGCTTGGCCAGTCTTCACTGACACGTGGACAGTCAGGATCTCAAAGTTACTTAGAGATAATAGTTGAAATATCCATGAAAAATTATGCCTAGCAGGACAGTAAACACAAAACAGTAACTGTTATCTTTGAGGCTGAGCCTTCAAACCTAACTGCTCATCTTGATTTAACAAGACAATGAAGTCAATAATGTGTATTTAAAATATGAAATAAATTATCTGAATAGGTCACTGTACCTAAACTTCATAGGCACCACACAGCCAGAATGATGCTTCAAGAAATTCTGTACTTCAGTTCTTAAATCATTACAAATATCAACAACTTACACTGGTGTATTTTTTCCTTTGGTGATTGAAACAAGTAACAATGGGATTGCATATTCAATCCATAATGAGGGTTATGCAACACTATGAGAACTGAAGAACAGAGATCTGGGGCAACAATAGAATTCAAATAAAAATATCCCTCTCTCTTTACGCTAAACATACTGTTTAGCCATGAGGGAGCTGTACAGCCTGTTCTCAAATTCCAGCAAGAGCACATGGTTTATATCAGGTTCTCACAGTTATGAAAACACTGCCGAAGAAAATAAATTAGCATTATGTTGTAGGGAGACAATGAGAAATGGTTTGACACACAAATCTTACATGTTCACATATTAGGTCAACTGCATTCCAAATCAAAGAGCTAATGAAGTTCCAACTAGAACAGGGAAGAGTAAACTGCAAGTATTTGTTCTAGTGAACTACACCAGTAACTGTTTATCTTCCAATAACTTTCAGAAAAAGGTAGGGGAAAGCAGAGAAATCTGATCATGTAACAAACTGAACTCCAGCAGCAACACTCAGAGTGGCTCCGAAGGCCACACTCATCACCACACACCCACTGCTGCACAGCCCATTAAGTCTTTTGTAGTCAGAACATTGCAGGCAATGGTTGGGCAGCACAGTAATGATTTCATAATTATAACTGTACAGTTTCACCTTGGAATGCCACACTATTTGCTCCAGTCTGCAGACTGACACCAATACAACTCAATGTTACCAGTTCAAAGTTCATACACAGGTGTTTTAGGGTTTTTTTAAAACTTATTTCTGGATGTACTCAGTTTAAATTTACGTGCTAACATACATATTAATTGCTGGTAGTAAAGTACCCACAATTAAACTCAGTTTAATTTCTGCACAATAAAAGGAGGGTGGCACTGAGGCCCGTCTCAGCTGATTTCAGGAAAATCACTTTCAAAAACACTCACAGCCATGAACACCTTAGAATTTTATACATATTGCAAGTGTCTCTGAACATTAAGGGTTTAATACTTCTGCTGTACAAAAGCTTTGTCAGGAAGCTCTGTGAGAAATGGTCTTGACAGAGTTATTTAACCTTTGTCTGCAAACTTCCCAATCTATGAAGCAGAGCTGAGGACATACTACACTTAGATAACGTGAGGATTAAATACTTTGAAGTCCTCTGACTGATAACACAACAGAGAGGAAAAGTTTTAAATTTACCACAGACTTATCTTTTGTCTTACTAATCAAAGGAGGTTGTCTGGCTATTTGTTGCTCAGACTTGCACTACGACTCCATCTGTGGGACAAAAAAACCCAGGCCCATTCACTCATGGTTATTAAAAAGACTTGCCAGGGTCTGGGATTAAGACCTGGGCATGCTGCTTTTTGTCTTCAACTGGGATTACAGAAGTTAAGGTTTATCATGGTCTCCCTGGGTCCAAGCCAGTCTGCATGATCTGCTCCATGTGCTGCAAGCTCACCTCCTGAATTTGGCTTTGTGGTATTTTGAACCGGTATTATTATTTAGTGACATGACTTAGCTTGCTTTTCTAGTGGAGTATAAAGTCTGGTATTAACTCATAAGCTTTAAAAAGCTTAACTTTTAGTCTAACTTTTAAAACAAATACTGAACTGCAGAAAAACCCTTCTGAAGCTCTGACAGATTACTGAAGATCATTACTGGGTGGGGTCTGCAGTCTCAGCACCAATACTACACACTAGAGGTATGCAGGCAGACAGCTGTGGAATTAACCCCAGTAAAGGATTTTACCTTATTCTGCTTCTGGTTGTAGGGGTGACTGATGCTGTAGGAGAAGATGAGAGGGACAGCTGTGGTGAGGTGGTACCCATTGCCATGAGAGATGCTGGCGATGCTCCGTCAGGTGCACTGATGTCCCGCTTGATTTCCTCACTACTTCTTCGAGACACTGAGGGGTGAATTGCCCATGCATTTATCATTTGCAAACATAAAAACTTTCAAACTTGCTCTCAGACAAGCATTAGTTCAGAAACCAAGCATAGAAACCTATATCTAATAGTATGTGTCACCATGCTTACCTATATCTAATAGTACGTGTCACCATGCTTCTTGATTCTTTCCACTTTGGAAATATGAAGGATTTAGACTGCACTAGAAACATTTATGATCAAGCCTGTATTTTGAAGCAAAGGAAGTTTTATGGATGTATCTTAATGGAATATCTCTACTTCCATTTGAACGAGCTAATGAATGAGAAGGAATTTTAACATCAAAGCATTTATTTTCCTCCAGTCCATACAGTTACTCTGCCAAACTTCAAGTAGTTAAGGAAAAAGAAAACCAAATCAGTTTAAAGATGACAGCTGTTTTATTTCCATTTAATTTTAATGAAGAATTGGCATGTATGTGATGCTCTGGACATTAATTAAATATCATCAACAAGAATATCAAACGTTGACCAGAGACCAGTCAGCCACATTCCACAGAGCTTGCTTCATTTTATCAAAGGAAATTATTTTTCTTTCAAATGAAAGCACAAGCATTGTACTCTGTACAACCAAATTTGGAGTTGTTACATGTTCTCTACATGGAAGAGTCTCCAGTTAAAAGTATGAGGTTTGTCTTTACACTTAAATAGTCACCATTGCTCATGTTTGTGCAAATCAAAGATTCAACTCTCTACATAAATCAGGGACTTATTTTCTAATGACCTGTGGGCAAGTACATTAATTTATAAATACCAGACACAAGAAGTTTGGGTTCTTAAGACAAACAAAAACCTGTCTAAAACTTGTAAGCATTTACTCAAATATAGGCTTTTAAAAAAAAATATTGATCTAAAATCAACTCTGCCTAGATTATGAGCATCATAATGCTCATAATTAAAAGCATCATTTTCACAGTATCACATTATTTGTGCTATAATTTGTAAAGATTTGGTTTTAGAAGCCCCTGCTGATACTGAGACATCAGTACATACAGGTTGACAGTAAACTAACACTCTGCATAAACTTGGATTTAGCAAGTCTGGCTTTTCTTAAATCCAAAGTTAACATCAAATGTCCAGCAACGACCATCAGCAATACTGAAGAACATTTATTGGTTATGCCAGTCACAAAGTAGACCTGTAACTACGTGACTGAAATGAGAGTTCCTAATTTTCCTCATCACCTAAAAGCCGTGGTGTTACCTGAAATAGATTTGGCACTTTCCATAGCAGGGACTCTTGGCAGAGATGCTGGCCGGCTGGTGGAGGATGTTCTCAACAAATGTTCTGGACAAAGAAAAAGAAGGGAGGTCTTCATGACTGAAGATTCCAGTCAAATATAAGACATTCAGGTCTCAGTCACAAATGTTGCCCACCAGTGCCCGAGTTTGGCTGTTTTAGGGAGGGCAGTTGATTTTATGTGGAAGATAGAGAAGCCCTAAAATTGCCCACTGCCAATGAAGTGCACTAGGAATACCCCACGAGCACCTTAATCCTTTTGCCCTAAAGCCTCTTGCTAATCCACTTGCCCTGGTCATAAAAAAAATCCTTACACCAAAAGGCTGAGAAAAGAATCCCCATTCAGCACATGGCCAAAAACATTCAGTATGTCCTTCACAATGTTCAATGGTAAAGCAGATTGCTTTGACCCTCAGGTGATTTTTTTCCTCCTCTCTGGTTTGTTGGATTGACGTTTTCTGGGCTTTGGGTGGTTTTTTCATTTTATTATTAAATAAACCTACACATTTTCTCCTTTCTTCCTTCATGTAGTAGAGTTTAAAAGGTGCCTTTAGACATTGTATTGCAAGATTAGTTCTGCCTAACGCCAATGAGTAAAAAAAAAAAGTACAAGAAAATTAATTCTCTATAGCAACAAATCAAAGCTATTTCCTATTATGAAATATTCCTTCAAGTAAAAACTGCAATCAAAAGGTTTACATACTCCTACGTAGAAAGACTTAGAAGAGAGTAATTTGAAGATAAAACCTCATGGAAACAAGGATTAAGAAAAGTGAAACCCCATTTATTAATCTAAAATGTGACATAAGAAACATACATTCCTGGAGAGATACATTAAAAATATATCTGTATGGCTGCAAACAGAAATTCTGTCTGGCACCCTCACTACTGGAACAGAGTTGGGCTCCTGCATTCACTGATTCAAAAAAAACCCACAAAAGCCATGTAAAACATACCACTCATTTTGTGTTTAAGCTTATGTCTACCCCTGAACTCTAACAATTAAAGAATCCTGTATTATCTTCTTGGAAAGGCATTTCTATATTCCTAAAAATATCAAAGTTTCTAAAATTAAAACTGCAGCTGCATTGTACAAATAGCCTCAATATGGATTCAACAAAAGCAAGAAGGAAATCTGGCACATACAGACTATTATGAAGTGCTACAGAAAAAAAAAAACCCAACCCTTTAGAAAACATCAGACCTCAGGAATACCAAATTGAGAGGAAATATTCAGCCTGGAGTCATATGGGGATTATCTTGAGAAACATCTACACACAAAAAGCCCCTAAAGCAGGCATAAATCAGAGAACTACACCCAACACATGATAGCCATTCATTCTCACAGGAAGAGCACATTGTGAACAGTGTTTTGAGAGACAAAACAAAGTTCACAGAACAGGGGAATATTGGGAAATAGATAAATCAACACTCGATTCCATTCAATTTTTCATCTGGCTCCTGAAGGTTCAATACTTAAGTTTATTTTATTATTCACATGCAATACAATGCCAACCATCATCTTTGTTTTGTTTTGGGGGGTTAAAAAACCCACAATCACACAAATACTGTAACCCCAGATGTGGGTTTTTTTAATATCTGGGACAGCTGCAAGATATGTCCCTGAAATTATCTTATCTTGATTTTACAAGTGATTTTAGTTTATGCACACACTAAATCTTGTCAGAATAATACCAAGTTTATCAGCATAAAATTGTGGTTCTGTTGGAAATACAAAAAAGCATCTTTATGTTACATCACCACATGTGACGAAACACAAGTAGAAAGAACTTAAACATGAGACAGTCTATGATTCTATTAAGATATTTTGATAATAAAAAGTATGTAACATGATAATGCTTTGGATACGAAGTTATTTTTTAAAAAAAACTATCAATAGCAGTGCTAAAACCGAAGTTTAAATGAACTTGAACCAGTACCTTGAACAGGAATTTCTGCATAGCTTGGTCTTTTGTCTGTCAGTGTAGCAAGGGGTTTTGGAGCTGAGATTGGCCCACTTATGGAATGCCTCTGAAATGGAAAAATACTTGTGTCAGACATAACTGGAAGGTAAAAAAAAATATGTGGAATTGCAGAATCAGCTTTAGAAATTCAGATATGACATTACTACTAATTTTAAAGAACTACAAAAATAAAGGAACCCTAGAAAATTTTTCGTTCTTTACTTTAGAAACCTTTACTTTTGCCAATCTGACTATGCCTTGATCCTGTAACATTTACTTCTTTAAACTGAGATCTGTTCCTCAGACCAATGTTTAAAATTAAGGCTGTGAATGCTCTTGCAGTTTTTGTATTAATTCTCACCTTCATTTATATTTTGTTTGAACAAACCTGTTCTGGTTAAACTTGATATGTTTATTTAAATCAACAGAACCCTCTATATAAAGCCAAGGTTTTAGTGCATGATTTATGTTATTAACAAAAACCTTTACAGCTTTGTGCCTCTTCCTGGAAAGTTGGGAGAATGGTGAAATGGGTACAGTGACCCAAAGCACTCTTTGCTAAGAAAAACACTACTGAAAAAAATGGGGTTTATTCAGAATGTCAAGAGCTTTTGTTCCCATATATTTAACTGAGATGCTCTGGGAACAAATGGAGAGACACATTTTATTATTTGTCAAAGATGTAATAAAGCACAATTTTTTTTTTTTTCCCTTCTCGGGTCACTTTAAATTTTGTTCTCCTCTAAAGAGCTATGAATTGAGCATTTTTTTTTCAAGTTTTATATAAATATTTAGCAATATATAGCTTTTAGCAAGCGCATGATCACAGCTGTGTAGAGACTTATACACACAATTCAGTAAGCCCTGAATAGGACTAAAATAAGCATTTTAGTCTCACACAGTGAACTGTAAAAAGCCATAATTACCCTTATAGTTACTGAAACAGATTCAGTGCAAGACTCATGGAAAATCGCCCACAATTATTTCAAATTAATCATTTCAAAGAGCCTATTGCAAATTATAATTCATGCTTTATTCACCCTGTACTTTCTATTGGACTCCAATATTTAATCATAATCAGTCCACTAATGTGTTTATCCTGAAAACTCTTTCAGGTCTCCATCCAGCTCAAGGTTAAATGAGTCTTATCTTTATAAAATACTAGAGGTCAGGTGTTTCTCATGCCAAATTCTGTAGGCAGGACAGACAAATCCAGAATTGTGATTAAAACAAGTTAACAGTATATACTTCACAGCATCCCATAGCACAGGCAGGATTACAGAGCTACTTATTCATCAGTTAGAGTCAAACTAGAGTTATGCTTTTGTGCTAGAAATCAAATGGAGAGAACAACTGCCAACATACAGCATGAAGAAATTCATCACTTCATATATCCAATGTTCTGCACATACACGACGAAGATTATACCTTTAAATGTGCAGGTGAAAGTGACTGTGAGCCATGCACAGAAATGCCCACAACAGCTTCCCCTAAGAGCTGCTATTTCACACTTACATCACCTACTTAAAAAACCCCCAAATATTTCCTAACTAAAGGACAAGATCTGGACCAAAGTGAGCCATTTCATTGCATCTCCCCAGGACAGGAAACAACTAAAATAGATAATGAGGCTAAAATAAAAATATTTAATTTTGGTCAGCTTTGGGACTGGCACTAGAGAGACAGGGGAGTACAGAGCTTCAGCCATAAAACACAGGTATGTACAGAGCTGAATAACCATATACCTTTATCCCTTAAAAACAAACATCCTTTATGGATATTGTCAGAAAGTGGCTTTATCACTCAGCTGATAAGTTGCTGCATATTGGTCTTGTCTCTTTGCAATAAAACAAACTGGTTGTCTCTTTGCTCCTGTTGGCACTGCAGACAGGGCTCCCTTGCACTGTTTAGCTCCTAATTCCACATCTCACAGCTACCAGCAGTAACACAGTGACTGATGCACTGCAAACCAGAGGAACATGGACCAACTGATGTTTATCTATTTTCACCTGCCTTCATCTATGTAGCAGTGCACAGGTGTGTGGGAGATGCTTTAAATTTGAAACAGAACTATGGCAGGATGAACTAATCACTTCAACTCCAAATATTTGGCTTCTGACTCATCATCCTTGTGTCTGTTGTCAGCTGTGGAAGGGAACACGACCATCACCACTATCCAGGTACCTCTTCCTGATCACTTTGCACTTCATGCCAGTGCACCTACACATGGCAAGCACAGAACACACACAGTTTTTCACATATTGACTAGCTAAGATATAGGAAGTCTTTGACACTGAATTGCTTGGACCCTGGAAGTTTATATGCTCAAAGCAAACCAGGACATTCTATGGTAACCTGTAAATCTGAAACCACAACTGTTTCAGAAAGTCCTCCAGCTACAAAACAGAAAAAGAAAGCACCCAGGGAAAGCAGCAGATATAGTCCCTTGTCCTTATATTCCTCTCTAGGCATCTGCTTTGGTCACTCCCAGTGGCATACCAGACCAGCTAAACTTTGGGCTAACCCAGAGGGGCTGTTCTCACATTCTGAAGAGCATTCTCTTCATACCTCTCTTCCTAAATTATTTTGCAGTACTGCTAAAAGCCATGGTAAAACACAGCTATGTTCCACTGCAGGCTTGGACCTGAAGCCAGAAAGGGTTTTGTTTGCTTGTTTTGACTTGCAAAATATATCCAAGAATCTCTCTCATTATACATACACACAGCTGTAAAGAAAAACAAACCAAGCAACAAAAACTCTTCAAGACTGAGGAAATTCATGACACAGTACAAAGACAAAGCACATGGCTGATGCATCTGTACTTGGACAATGTTTTTTGCAACCAATCCATCTCATGGAAGTATCAACACTCTGCCAGTTTCTCAGTAGGTGCCCATGTAAAAATTTCTCGTGTGACAGCATTTAAAAGCAACCAAGATTAATGACAATAAACACTGCAACTCCCATATAGAGACCTACCTTTCCTCAAAGACCTTAAACCATAGATGACTTCTATAGGGTGGGAGCCAATAGGTCAGCTCACATTGTGATTACTTATTAAAATCTTGCTTTTCAATTGCAAGAGAGCACAAACAAAAAAATGTTTTAAAAAAATTACATAGAACACAACAGTAGAAAATGAGGCAGCAATATAAAAATAAAGAAAACTCAACCCCTTTCTGTCTTGAGCAGAAAATATTCACATAACTGAGGTCATGAAACCCAACTGCCTTCTGGATAATTACAAGCACTCTGAAGAAAACCACCTATCTTCAGAAAGACAATAGAAGCTGTTTTCATTTACACACCCTCCCGCTTTGTTTTTCAGGCAATGTTTCCCACTAATGAGTATCCAGCTGTTAATGACTTGGGTCTGTACTAATTGAATTCAAAATTCAAGTAATTCTGGCAGATCAAGAACATCAAACAAGAGCTGTAAACCTGAGCAGCTTCGCAGTATTCCAAGAGATTACTTTGGTTCATGGTTAATTTACAGGTAAATAAAGTGAGGTAAGCCTTAGGCTTCACCAGAAAGTCTTCTGTCTGCCAAAGGTCTGGTTCAGCCCTGTGGAACATAAGATTAAGTCTGCCTCCTCCTACAAGAGTGCAGAAATAAACAGAAATATAAAGACAGATCAATATGAACAAAGCATCTGTCAGCAAACTCATCACATTTAACTAATTTAGAAAACTGCTGTCAATAGTGACTGAACCACAAGAAGAAGCAGAAGCTCTACCATAAAACCATTTAATTCTTTCTCTTTGCTTTAAGGCTATCTATTTGGCTTTGCTTTAAGACTCTCTATTTCATGAAATTCACTCTTAAATGAATAAAAGCTGCACTAGTCTGAGAACAGAACAGTCAGTCTGTTCCAGGTATTGTTCCTTGAGGACTAAAAGCTAATATGGCTATAGAGTCCTCAGTTCAGGCAGAGAGAATGTATTACCAAATCATTACACTGATCTACAGTGAAAATCAAGTTTTGGAGCTTTTGGATAGCAATATCTTGAAGGCAACAGGAGAATTATGGATACTAAAGGACTAAAACAAAGTACATTCTTTGATTTTTCTTTATGAATCTGGTCCCATCAGCTTTGTCCTTAAACTTGTTGGCTTCTGCCAAAATCTCACTTCACACAGCAAGTGAGATAATAAAACCAGCAAAGATCTACAAAGCTGAACACCAGTGTCCTGACAATGCCATCTCAGTGCACCCAGGCTGCTGCTGCAGCTGAGCAAAAGGACAAAGCTTCAGAGGGGACAGCACAAAATACACAGCACCATCACCCACTGGCCAAACTCTGTCAGTGCAAAATGAACAAAAATTGGAAATTTGCAGTTATTTCAATCCTCCCTCGTCAGGCCTGCATTGAAAGGTACAATTACACTGATGATTGCTGACAGATTCTGCACAGTCCTTAGTCCACTGCCAAAGGGGATTACTGCTGTTTCCCTGCCAGGCACAGGACTAAGAACTGACAAATGGCAACTCTAAAACTATGGAATGCAAATAAAGTCTTCCTCTCACACTTTTTAATAGCACAGGAATAGCAATGCTTGCGAATATTTAACAAGAACTTCCAAGTTTCCAACGTGGTTCTCAGTGAAAGACTTGTTAGACTGAACAGTTTAGTAATTACTTACTTAAGGCAACGTTTTATCATTATTTCCCCAGCAAGTCAGCCAATACTTGTGTGTTACCTCCTGTAGTCTCACACAATCTTCTTCACAGGGAAGGATTAAGTGCAGTCAGAAAACACCCACCTGCATAGGGGATACAGCAGCAGCTGGGGGAGTTTTCATGGGACTTGGGCTCAGGGGAGTGCGAGGAATTGTGGCAGCAGCAGGGCTTGGAACTAGGAGGAACATGGAAAGGAAGCCATCGTGAGCATGACACTGTTCTGCAGTGCAACAGGAGACTGCTAAAGCCAACCCTCACCTTGTACTTTACATTACTAGTTTTACCAGATCACACTCTCAGAATTTCAATTAGCAATTGACTGAAAAGTCATTTGAAAGTATGCCTACACATTTACTCCCCTGCAATTACCTTCATTTGCTGTCTTTCTATCATCCATGGTAAAAGCCTGAGTTTGCTGGGGGTGGACAAGGCTAAGGTGCAGGATACTATTACCTTGGCAGATGTAAATCATGCCATTACTAGTTCTCTGATCTTCAGACAATTAAAGAGATAGCAGCAGGCTCCTGGCTCTGCTAGTAATACAAGAAAGATAAACCATATCACCTGCTTCTCTTTTCTAGTTTCTAATCAAAGTCCATGAGCTCTAGATTTTTATATACTTTAAATTTTGGGATCAAACAAGTAATACTTCTAGAAATGTATGAAAACAGAAAAATTCTAAATTGGTGAATCAGTAATCTGATGATTTAACATGATTAGACATGAATGCTGAGATAGAAGGTAGATAGCTTGAAATAAAAAATTCCAAAGAAGGGAGAGGGTATTTATCATTTAACTAAACTAACTCTGGCAAGAAAGCACCTTCCTCCAGTAACACACTAAAAAAACCTTCTAAATTAACACTAGAAAAGTAAAAAACTGTAAATCCCAATGAAGAAAATGAGCAAGCATGGAAATAGAAGCATTTGCAGAATGGTTAAATAACAGAGGTGGTTCTGTATTGTAAACTTCCTGGTTCTAAGCAGTGAAAAGCAGCTTTGCAGTGCACAGTACTGAACTGTCTCTGCTAACTTAGTCTGCTTCAGACCAAGCATTTTTACACGAGACTTACAGTGACTTTGTTGGACATGAAAGTCAAAACCCAAAGACCTGGCAAGGGAAATATTTTAATCCATACAAGGTCTCATACACAGTTAAAGGTGAAACCCAAGTGTTTCTCATTTCAGAATAATTACTTGGACTCCTTATTCTGGCCACCTATAGAGAAGAACACCACTTCTTCCCACAATCAGAATCCTAGTAAAGTCCACTGTCTCGAGAGTGAGACTGCTTTCATTTTAGAAAATATCTCCTATATCTTTCAATAGGTGATACTGGCTGGATCTTACTTTTAACTGTCATCAGAGCTCTCAGGATAAGACATAAGTTATTAAAAGAAATAAACTCAGCTCTAGCTATTACATGGCTTTTAAAATGCTTAATTTGGAACATTAAGTTCACATTTTAATAATCGGGCTGAAATCAGCTGTGCTCCCAGCTATAATTATGTGTGTCATATGTGTTTATGTATTTCTAATATACAGGAGCACTGAATCAAAGCATCCAGCATATGAGTCACTGGCAATGCGACAGCAAAGAGAAAAATAAAGACAAGACAAAAAAAGGATGCTTGCACTGAACTGCAGTGAACAATCTGTTCTGCAATCCAGTTGGGGTTGGTTTGTTTCAGCCATCACTTGGGGGTCATGACAGGATAAAGCAGTTTGCCTCTGAGTTAGCTGAGCCATCAGAGATGGCCACGTGACACATGCAGAGGGGCAGCCTGATAGAGCTGCTGCTCTGGCTGGTGGGACTCACCTTGGGAGGAGGCACTGTCGAAGGACTTGATGAGAGTTTTCACAGTGGGAGTTGGCTCTGAGGAGGTGGAGGATCTGCGACTCAGGCCCATTCCTTGTCTAAGAGCTGCCAAATCCCTCTCTACTGCATTCATGTAATTGTACACTCGACCACGTTCTTCTTCCTGCCTGAAGTCAATGTGCTACTCGTTTAGGATATTTAAAAAACATTTTAACAGGCAAAGTCTTTAAAAATCAACACAAATTGAACCTGAATTAAAATCTATGGTCCAAATGGGTCATTACATTAACATAGTTTTCTCTCCACTGTAATTCAGAAATAGGTTATCAACCCAAATTTTCACTGTAAGTTCTTACTATTTGCAGCAACAGAGCTCAGCATCTGGTAAAAAGGTCTATCAAATCAATATCTGATGTAAGGCTTAATTCCTGCTCCAATCTCACACACACACACCGATGGAAAAAATTGAGACTTAAGGATTTCATCATTCCACATGAAAATAATCTCCGAGGGGAGAATTTTCTTCCACCTGAATAAATGGAAAACAATTAAATACTAAGGAGATAGGAATATATTTCTGGTATACATCTTTAGGCTGCATCAGCTCTTCCCCAAGTTTCACAGCCTGTGCTGCCTCCTGTCCTACTAGATGCTGGGCTAAATGTAATGTAAATCTTACCAAATTCCCATCCATGCAGAAAACAATGGTTTTATATATACACAATGCAAGCATCATTACTGTAAGCTATATACATATCTGACCCCTAGAGACAAGGTAGTCAGGATTCAAATGGTGCTGTCCAAGATGTTCCTATTTGAGGACTTTATTACTTCTGAAAGACATGTAACTCAGTTTCTGAATATATGGAGCACCTAATTCAAGCCACAATACATCACAATTTGAATTAGTTTTGTTTTTGTATAGAAAGCACCTCTAATTACCAGTGGAAAGAAAACAGTGTAAGTTATATGCAGAACTAGGTGAAGGTTTCTTCTCAGGTAAAAACCCAGCTGTGTTTTTAACCACACCAAAAGCCCTGGCTGCTAATAAGAAATATTAACGATGGTACAGAAAAGCCAACACTACTTGTTTTTCACACCGTGGGAAGCAAAGTCATTTTTAGCTGTTAAACTGGAAAAATCCTCCACTTCAACCTGGTTTTGTAAAACCCTGGGTAGATTAAGTATACAGTATAAAGAAACAAATACTGCTGTTGTAAGTGTACCTATTTTGACTGCTGAAAGCAGCTTGCTGAAATACAGATCCTCCCAGTGAGAGGATTTACAAACTTCTGGAGCCTCAATAATTAAGAAACCGGATTTCCAAAACTGCACCTCCCCTGCAAAAGAGACCACATATCCCTGCTGTCATTCGCATACTTGCGTGACTTTATCTCCTCCAGCTCCTTAGTGAGCTTCTCGTTCTTCTCCTGCGCTTCGTGCAATCTGCGCTTCAGGTCCCCGATCTCCTCCTGGGCCTCGGACTTGATATCATTGGCTATAACCACTGCAGTCTGCAGGTCTGCCTGGAACTGACGCCATTCTGCTGACTCCTCCTGGAAGCATTAATTTGAAAGTTAAAAATAAAAGTTATCCTTATTATTCATAGTTTTCCTATGGTGTTAAAGGAAATTATTTACAGCAGCGACAGAGGCACTTGTCCAGTGTTAGGCATAACCTAACTCACAAGTTAAATCGAAGAGGTTTTGCTGGAAACAACTAGACTTTGAAAGTCATTAATTTCTTTTCTGGAGACAAACAAAATGTTCAAAGTGGAGGAGAAAAATATTTAATATTAAACTCCATATCAAAATACACAGGATTCTCCTAAGCCCAACATCGTATCTTTGTGACACTGGGAAATTTTTAGCATTGTTTAGTGTCTATAGGTTAGTAAATATATTCCCATTATGCCTGTCTTTCAGAAATGATTATTTTATTAGCATTGTGTCTAATGATATTATCTTTTCACAATTTCATATGCTGGTCTTAGGATATTCTAGCTTACAACTTATTGACTTTTCCGGGTTTTACCTACCCGGAGTCTCCTGTGAAGATTCTTGATCTCTCTTTCCATGTCATGCTTTTGATCCTGGAGTTTTTTAACTGTATCTGAAAAAAAAGTTAAATTCCCTGTAAGATCTTAGTCAGGGATTTATTTACTTAAAAATGGGTAACTGAAAAGATCTGCAAAGGTTTTTGAAAGACTTACTCAGAGAAGACATTTTTATAACCAAAGACATGTGAAGAAACATAGTATGAGAAGGAATAATTTGCCAGAGGGTTTTAATAGGTACACACTCCTCTATGACGGGTAAGGGGAGCAGCACAAGCAAACTCAATTCTTATACAAATCCCAAATCACAATACTAAAACAACAAAGCAATAACAAAGAGCAAGTAAACCAGGTAGGCAATTTAACATGAAAAGATCCTAAAAACATGGATGTCTGGGGGTTTTCCCTCCTCAAACATAAGCTGCAGCAACATGAAGCCTTTTGATTCACCGTTTAATTCCTGCCACAGAGCAGCTGACATAACACTCGCAGCCGTGCCTTCCACAGGGATAAAACTGAACTCATGTCCCCAGGAATCTGACATTCTTGTCTATCTAGCTACTATTTGAGGTCAAAGCAAACTATATTTAGAGCAAAAGGCCAAACAGTCTGTGAGCTCGTGTTATGAGAGAGATGGTCCCCTAAATCTGTCAGCAGCGACACAACAGGGTTCACAGCCCGATCACCAGCAGCTCCTGTGTGGCGTCTGACAGACTGGCTACTGCAATTATTATTCATTTGGGACTTTATTCAATACACAAGGACGAGGTGATTGATTACTCCATTCTTAAAACTAAGCAACTAATGAAGAAGAACACAGCATAAATTTCTAATCGGTGTGTCACTTCTCTGATCCTTGGATTCTAGGATGTTTTATTTCTATAGCATCGTGTGGCTGTGAAAACTGTAAAAATGATGGAGAAACTGACTAAATGCATTTTTTTGTTCAGTTTCATTATCCCAACACCTGCTGGAACAAATCTTTTTCCTATATATTAGCAATGCTCTTTCCACATGACTGAAAGTGCCTAATATATTTAGGGTGTTCAACACACAAAACCTTCCTCAACCGCCCCAAGTGCAGGAACTTCTTAAGTCACAGTTAATTTCTCTACAAGTATCATATAAACCTCAGCTGGCCTGAAAATATGATAACCTTTCAAACTTGGAAAAGTTGGAACATAAAAAAAAGACAGATACTTCTGTATTTATCTCCTCCTTGTAAGACTGCCCATTTTAAGTTGCACCCAGCTGATCTTTAAGCTTTGAAGATAAGCGTGCAGGGTGGGCCACTCAAATCTCACTCTACCACGACACTTAAGCAAAGCCCTCCAATTTTTAGCTCGTCTCTTTATACACAACTTGTTTGAGCTAAATTCAGAACTAGGAGGCCAGCTTTAGGCCAAAGTTATAAAACTTGCTCCCCCCACCTTTTCCTTTAAATGCATTTTGGAACAAATCAAGTTGATGTTCATCTTCACTTCTAAAACGGTTCAAAGAAAAAATGTTTTTAAAAACAAAATTTGCAGTACTAGTAAAAGCAAGCTATCTAAAAATAACCACAAACCAGAAACCATAAATGCACACACAGTTAAAGCTTGTGTAGTGCCATTGTTTGAGCTTCTGTGAGTTATGAAACGCACCATTAAATTTTAGCGTATTTATGCTTTGAAGTGAAACACAATGGTCTGAATATTCTGCAGGTACCATAAATAATACAGAGCAGTTTACAGCAGTTGTTGGAAACAGTGCCCTCTCTCCTCCCCAATCAACCAAGGAGATTAAAAAATACCCCCCACCAAATTGCAACTGAATTTGAAATGCAGTGAGAAATTATGACTAATGTAAGTGATTTCACCTATTCCACCAACTACAGCCTGAAAATTCAAGTAGTCAAAATAGGTAGAGGCTGCCATGTGGCATCTCTCCTTTCTGCATCCTTGCAAACTCCACATTCTTCTCTAACACACACAAACCCTTTCTACCTCCATATGCCTGAATTTTCAGTATGGTAGGACAGGTACTTCTACCATTATCCAGTCTCCTTCTTTTAAGGATCATAGACAACAAAGAAGACTGAGATAAAAGAAAAAGTAACTACACATTAGGGCAAACAAAGAACAAGGAGACTCTTCTGATGAATGAATTGGAAAATTAAAAATGGCAAATCAGCAAGCTCGTGTTTTACTGCAGGATCCAATTGCATCTACATTTCACAAAATGATATTGATTTAAGCCACAGTTTGACAAGGCCTTGCCTCTACCTAAGAGGCAGAAAAAAAGATTATGGGACATACAGACTACAAATGATAAAGAAAACCTTTACAGCTAGGGCTAGGGGTGGGAGGAATAGTTTTGTAAGGCTACCAGAGAAAAGGTATCATGATGTTCTGTATCTGGAATTTTTAATAATTATAATATAACTAGCAGTTAGAATTTACCACTGTGAAATAAAAATGAGTATCAACATTCAATTGTTTAATTTCAGTAGTTTCTGGGGAAAAAATACTAACAATATTCAGACACGTGCAGTTGTTTCAGAAAAAAATGACATGACAATTCCTTGGAAGGGACACTAAATCAAGTAATTCTGACACAGGCAATTCCACAATGGACACTCCCACAGTTTTTGTCCTGGTTACCCAGGCATGTCTTGTATCTCCCAGTCTTATACTGGGAGAACATTTTTAGCATAGAAATGGCTATGCCAGCACAATCACAAATACACAGAGTAGTATAAGAACTACAGCTTCCTTCTGTAAGGAAGAGGCACTGGGTACAAATACCAAAGCTCAGGCAATTTGTAGACCAATCTTGTTTTTGAGCTCATCATGTCAGACAATACATCTACACAGCAAGAAAGGTGACTTTTTAAGGGTCCACCATTAGCAAAAAAAGGAAAAAAGTACTAAAAATGTAAAAAAAAAGTACCAAAAATGAACATCCTATTGACTTTTCCGACACTTTGTTAGAAAAGGCCTAAATATGGTAAACATTTCATTTCATAACTGCTGTCAAGATCTTTTTCAAACAAGATATAGCAGAATTAAAACTAACACTGTCAGCTCCATAAAAGAACTATTCACTGAACATTAAATATATCCACCTTCTAGCTCACCTACACTTGTCCTAAAAATTTACTGACTTATAGTTACAGACTAGAAGAACCTTCATGCACCTGTGCTAAGAGAACAAGCAATGATTATTTTTGTGCTTCAGAAGAAACCTCTGAGAAGTGGTAAGCTAAACTACAAATACACATTTTCTGCGCATCAGGAGTCAAACTATTCTGGAAAAAAATTCCCCACAAACTCTTATTAACTGCTTGGGAGAATAACAGGTTTCTGTTTCCCCCTTAGTTACAGCAGATGACTAATGTGACAGCTGGGCTACCTGACTACTGCAAGATTTTGGGAGTCAGAAGTGAAACCCAGAGGGAACACGCCATCTAGTGCAGTGTCAGCCTTCCCCACTGTCCTGCCTTCCCCACTGCCTGTTTCAGCTCAGCACAGCAGGGAGGATATAAAACAGAGATTATTTTAATATGTCTTAGAGTTTTTACATACAATAGAATCATATAATATCCTCAGTAGGAAGGGATCTATCAGGATCATCGAGCCCAGCTCCTGGCCCTGCACAGGTCACCCCAACAATCCCATCCTGTGCCTGAGAGCACTGTACAAACACTCCTTGAGCTCTGGCAGCCCTGGGGCTGTGACCACTGCCCTGGGGATCCTGTTCCAGTGCCCAATCACCCTCTGGGTGAAGAATCTTTTCCTGGTATCCAACCTAAACCTCCCTGACTTAGCTCCAGCCACTTCCTCAAGTCCTGTCACGAGTCACAGAGAGCAGGGACTGAGGAGCACAACGAGGTCTCCCCTCAGGCTGAACAAACCAAGTGCCCTCAGCTGCTGCTCACTGGGTTTCCCCTCCAGGCCCTTTTGTGCTCAAAACTCCTCATCCCAGCAGTAAGGAGCTCAGCTGCAGCAACTGCAGCTCTCCCCATATCTGGATGGATGTCAGGAACATACTGTGTGTTCTTCATCAATGCAATTTGCATCCTGCTGCACACATCAAAGAGATCCCTGTTTCTGCAGGCAGACATTAACAGCTAAAATGTGACAGTTCAATACCCAGATTACTGTGAAAAATGTTCCATTGTAGGTTCCTTGTGCCTCTTTTTGGTGTTTGAAAAACCCACAGTGAAGCATGCCCTAAGTACCAGTTCTTGGAGTGTTTCCCATTTCTACATTACTATTTGTGTTGATTAATCATTAAATTGAATTAACACTCACCACCTCATCTGTGAGGCATCTTTCTCCCAAGTGTAAAGTCTATCTTTAGTAAAATCTTTAAGTTACAATTTTCCATTTTGTGTTTAGAATTCTGTCTTTTAAATGTTGTACGTACTACCTCTAAGTCCCAGATTTTTCACGATGTTCTATGCTGGCAGTACTCAGAGACTACCAAAAAAAAAAAAAAAAAAATCCTGTAAGAGGTTTAACTATGAACCCACAATCAACAGAGTTTTCAAGTTGTCAGAAAAAATACACTTTTTAAACTTTATACAATTCTTCGGGTGCCATCCTTTCTTACTGCCACTAGATGCCACTCTCCTTCCAGCATATAACTAAAACAACAGCTTGCTTCCCCACAAAGGATCACTTCAGGACATTGGCTGGTCCAGATGAATTTTCCAAGACCGATGAATAACAAAGACTGTTTTTGTTGAGAATTTCTCCCCTGGCAGAGGTTTGTCTGCCTGAATTTTCACCAGTCGAAATTAAATATCTGACAGCTGGTTTGTACCCACAAAGCAGAAGCATCTAAAAAGCAGAGCTGCCTTGTAATCAGGTATTGCTAGGCAGATTCCTAAATATCTACTTGACTACAGTGCTGTTCCCTGCAAGAGTGTATTTCAGTTAATGGACAAAACAAAACAAGCACAAAACTGTTCAACCTTTTTGAGTCTTTGCTCCAAAACAACTGTCTTTTAGCACAGAAAAGGAAAAAAAAAATCAGAATAAAAACTTAAAACTGTTTTGTAAAGAGAAGCAGTGATTGCCTTTCAAGATAGAGAAGGGTTGCTTAGGGAAACAACACTCACAGTCTGAAGATACTGAGCTTGAATGAAGAATTTAGCTTTCTTAAGATACTAACTTTTCTTGATAGCAGGCCAATTTAAAACCCTTTCTATGAATATTTCCCTTGTTGTCACAAGGAATCATGCTTTGGTTTTTTTGCTATCTTGTTTCATCTTTGAATAACATGGAAGACTAACAGATATTTGAATTCTCTAAGTAGCACTGTGCAAATACAGCTTGCCAGGGTAGAGTTGCCCATGTTCTTAATTAGATGGAGACTAATTGCAGAATTCCAGCCCGTGGTAGGAATGTCTGAGCAGGTCTCCAAGATCAGAGAGAGAACTAAGGCACAGAGAGCTAGACAAGTACACAGTAAACATGTTTTCTACTACTTTTTCTACTTTGAAGAACAACTTGAAAACAGTCTTAGCAGATTTCATATTTGTTCTCTATTCACAGGTTTTTATTCCCACACTAACTACTAAGTGGGTCTGGAAACACTAAGCCAACTTGATTTTTTTCTTCCCCTAGTGTGTAAGGATTCTGCAAAACTTAGTCTGACTTGAATTCAGACATACAAAAGACAAGTGAAAATATTTTCAATTTTACAGTGTTCTACTTGAGCTTTTCTTAAATTATCCTTTCTCTCAAGAAAAATGAATAATACTTACTCTCCAAATCAGATATGATAAGATTGTCATGAAGCTTCACAGCACGGTGCTGCTCTACTTCATCCTCCAACTCAAAGATGGTTTCTTTCATGTCACTCCTCTCAGTCTCTTTTTCATCTAGTTCTGTCCGAAGCTTTTCTAGAGTGACATTGAGATCCTCAATTTGTTTCTTAGCTTCATCTTGGAACACTCGATATTCATCTTCAACCTAAAGAAGAATGTATCTTAGTTGCATATTAAACATACTTTTTGTTTTGTAACTACCACACTTACAATCTTTGTCTGCAACCAGAAAAATACAGGAGAAATGTAAGCCTTTGACTATACATTGTTCTAGTGCAACTCTTCTCCTGGGCCAAAGTTAAACTTTTTTTATTCCCAGGCTGCCTCTATGAGCATTCCCAGTGACTCTAAGAGCAGTGCCCTCCATACAAGTGAAGCAACACCCCCATTGTACCAAGGCTGAGGTTTCATGAGCAGCTGATCCAATTTAACATTCAGCCGCCATGGAAAAGGGACAGGGTGGGAGGGAAACTCTTTACCCTTCCTTTCTCTTGCCAAAAGAGAAAAAAGCCTGGTCTCTTGTGCATCAATTGTAGTGCTTGCTGGACTTCTGTGATGAGTGATTTCCTTAAGCAAGAGTGACATTTGTGTGTGACGTGTGTTAGTGAGTTGAAGCAGTTCTCAGAGCAGTCTGTCAAACTATTAAATTGAAGAAAAAACAGAACAGGGAAGGGAAGAAGTGGCTGACTTCTCCCTTTCAGGAGCAGGGGAAGAGGCTTTTTTATCCTGCCTCATAAAACTGTAACATAAGTAACAGGCTGGCATCAGAGGCACAGGAACATTAACCCAACAGCAAAAATAGGGTGTCAGAAAAACAAGAGAAAATAGGTTGTGGCTTAGGGTGGGCAACGCTGGCAGGCACCAAGCTTAATAGACAAAATACCCTGCTTTTAAGTCATCTGTTTCAGTGGTTTTTATTTTAATAGCACTCTACCACTTTAATTCTTAAAATTATTTTAGTGTATTTTTCATCCCAAATTAAGGTTGATTCTAACAGGCTTGTGATCGTGACTAACATGTTGATTTGCTGCTAATATACAGTTCACACATTAAATTTGGCATTAATTGTCTCTTTGGGAAGATATACCTTTAAATACATATGTAAAGTTATTAAATAAATTGTGTGATTCTTGCTTTTATATTAAATTATGGTAAATACTTTACTAGACATAGCTACTGCATAAATTAGAAATATTTGGGTCAAAACAGAACTGGAAATAAACATTTTGATCCGAAACCTAATCAGCACATGAAGTCTGGCAGAAGGTGTGCAATTTAAGCACTAAATTAGTACAGTATCTTAAATACTGTTTAAGTTTGGCCACTGAAATAAGTTGTGGAGTTTAAATATTTTTAAAAATTAACACAACAGTCACCCTGCAGAGATCAATGTATCCATATAATTCTTTCAAATGCTGACATCATTTTAATAACAAAAGTCAAGAGAAAGTAATCAGTCCTAACACTACTGGAATCCAATTAACCTCGTAATGAATCTTTTACTTCTGAAAGAACTACAGAGGCCAGTAGGTCATTTGTACATGGGATGTTAGAATGCAATGGTATTTTAAGCACTACCTTAGCAATGGCATCTTGCAATCGATTGGCGTCGTTGCGGGTGTGTGCCAGCTCTTCCTGCAGACCACTGGCCAAGGTCTCTGCTTTTTCCTTATCCAGCCTGACACTCTCCAGCAGGTCTTGTATATCTGATTTATCTCCAGAGTTGTGTATAGAATACAACTCGGCCACTCTCTGCTTTTCGTGCTCTAGCTGAGCTTTCAGCCTGTTCATCTCAATCTGGTCACTGGCTACCGTGGCTTTGTACTCCTCTAAGGTAGATGCCAGAGCTGTTTTGCTTTTCTGCTCTGACTCAATAATCCGTTCCATGTGATGATTCCTTTCTTTTAATGCCCCTATCATTTCTTGGGCCTCCTTGTTGTCTTGTTCTGCCATCTTCAAAGTGTTGCTCAGGTGCTGCTGAACCCCCAGCAGCTGCTCCCGCTCGAAGCGAGCGTTCTCCGCCAGCTCCATGTAACGCTGCTCCAGCTCCATGTAGCGCCCACTCTTCATGTCTTCATCAATTACATAGGAAATATGGTGTTCATCCAAAAGGGACCGGAAATATTCGATCTGACGGCTGAAGTGTTCCAGCTTGTCACTCTGCTGGCACAAAGACTCCATCAGGATTACTTTTTCCTCTCCAAGTCTTTCATTCTCACTGTTCAGCTCTTGTGTTATTTGTTGCAGATCTGCAAGCTCTTGAAGTGTGGCTTGGAGCTCTTCAGCTGTACTGTGTTGATTCTCTTCCATCTGATGTATCCGTTCTGTCAGACAAGCTACGGACACTTCACTTGCATTGCCACTGCTTCCCTTCCTAGACCTTTCTATACTTGGTACTCCTTCAGATTCTGAAGATGACGGAGCATCTAAGGCATCATCGCTTGATGTCAGCGGCTGATAAACTTCACTGCACTCACTGTCTAAATTATCCATGGAATTACTGTGTTGGTTGTCCATGAGAGTATTTTCATCCTGACTTAACAAGTCTTCCATTGATCCAGGAGCAGAACCTTCCACTGAAGATGTCAGAGTGCCCCCACCATCACTGTGGTTGCCAGCTGTAATCTCTGGACTCAAAGACTGATAGCCAAAGAGCTTCTCAGAGTTATCCAGCCTTTGCTCCAAAGAAAAGCCCAAAGCATTTAGTCTGTCTTTTAACATTCGATTCTCATTCTTCAGCTGGTTGAGCTCTTCTCGGATGGCAGTGTTTTGTTCCTGTAACTGGAGCAGTGTAGACTCTACATCAGTTGGCTGATGGGCAACAATGGCTTCTTTCTCTTCAGATTTTTCATCCCCCTCAAGATGATCTTCGTTGAGTCCCAGCTGAGCACGCATGTCCCTTAATTCGTTTCTCAGATGCAAGATTTCCACATCTTTACTTTTTGCTAATGTCAGAAGATCATTCACCTTTGCTTCCAGTGCAGCTTTGTCACTGATCTGATTGTCTGACTTGGACTTGCTCATCCGGATATCGGACTCCGGGTTGGTGCGGCTGCGGGACCGCTTTGCCAGCACCGTGTCACTGGGCCCCTGTCCTGCCAGAGGCAGCTTCTTGCTCTGGCTCAAACGAGAACGATCCCGGATCCTCTCTCTAGAAGAGCTTGACTCTTTATTTCCAGATGAAGTGCTACGCTTGGCCGTGGAACTGGTACCTGTATGTTTTTTGAAAGTTAGGAACATGAATTTAAAATACCGTATCTGCCACAGAAGGCTGCGTGCTTTGTATCAGCAACACTGTGGTTGATTTTCTGAATCACACTGCTAAATTCATTTCATAGAAAATATTGGAAGTAAGCATTAACCCAACGTTCAGCATTTTCTGTTTTCTGCATCTTCATCTCATCGCATAAAGATAGATTATTACTCCTTTATTTCCAGATGCTTTACAGTTTTGCAAGCATTACTGAATTCAAAACACCTCAATGGAAGGCAAGGCCTATTTCAATCCATACCAATAACACACTAAATGATTTCACTTTTCTGAACAGTTTCTGAAAGCCCTCTTACTTTATTTCTATAAAGCAATACAAAATGTCCAAAATGCTCACTGTAACAATTCATCTTAGTGATTCAGTGCTTGTGTCATGGATTTTTTTAAACAGACGATTTTAGAAAAATATATGATTCTCCAAATTAATTATTTTATTTCATTTTATGTAAGAGTTGCATAGTCAGTACTGAAAAAAACTAAAAGGAACACCCTCCAAAAAAGAAATTACATTATTAAAAACAGGAAAAGAGTTCAGAAAGTGTGTGATTTGACCATGGTGTTACTGAGCACTTCAGTAGGCAACCTGGATTCTCAACATATTAAATGAAAATAAAAAGCCCCTCAACCTCCCCGTTTAAGAATCAATATATCCGTTCACCTGCAATAGTTTTGGGCTTGTTTTCCAGACTGTTCATGGCTGTCCCTGGAGCTGAAGATGCTGTTGATACACAAGAGTTCTTCTTGGCCTTGACACCGTTGGTCATTGTCACTCCACCGCCACCAGCCATCCCTGCTAAGAGGTCATCGTTACTCTTAGTCTGAAAGAAAGGGAAGAAGCAGCTTTAAGACAGCTGGCCCAGAAGTCTGCATAGCCAACAGTTCTACTGTTAAAGATTCCTTCAGTTTATAAAGTACATATTTGACAAGTCATGTGTCTATGCAAGAATGCTGGAAAGTGTAAGTGCACTGCACTGTGCAGAGTTGGTAAACTGAAATGGAACTTTAACTCCTTACATAAGAGTGAGCATTGAAACTAAGTCTTCTCCCTCCTCCCAAAAATTCTTAATCTTTCCGTACCAAGGAGAAAAACTTTTTAAAACATCAATTAAAGCACAGTAACACATCATAGCATAAAACTTCTCAATTTTGACTGAAAGTCTGCTTATGCTTAAAAATGAAGGCAATTCTTAGATAATTAAACCAACAAATACCAGGAAGTTAGTACAATATCCTTCAATTGAATATGATCAAATATTCTCTGGTGGACAGATTCACAACAAAAAGCTCAAATCAAAGAAGAAAAAAATTAATCCAACATTAGCAAAATACAATTTCTAGCTTAAAATACTAAGCTACAGATCCCTAGAAACTAGGGCAGAGGCAGGGGAAAAGCCACCCTCACCATATATCCTTGCCTTGCTTTAAAGCTCTTTTCTAGGGAATTTTAAGAGATGGGGTATTTGTTTGATGGACTTTTTGTCAAACCACATATGATTGTTCAAGAAACTACTGTTAGCCACAAAAGCTGCCTGGAATGTGACAAGGCAGCAAGCACAGTATTCTCAACAACCAGACTCCCAAACAGAGAATACATCTTTAAGAATAAAGCAAAGTCTAGAAATACTAAGCTCTTAAGCATTAATTGGCAGGCTTTATACTCTTTTAAATACAATTTTTCAAATGGTGAAAATCAAAATATGCTCAACATTTTTCCCATTATATGAGGAAAAAAAAAATAAAAGGAAACAGCTGTGCTAGCAGCATTCCTTGAGCAACTGTATTATTCAGCTGGATAACACATTTGAACTTTCCTCCAAAGTCCCAGCTTAAAGGTATTGCTTAGGAGTTAACCAGTTGCTTTCCATCATGTCTGTACATTTCTAACTTCCAGCTCCCACACATACTCATATTAAAAACTATATTGCAGACATTACAGTTCTATACATTTAAAATATAGGTACACTTGCTTAATTAAAAAAATAGTTGCATGTCACTCTATTCTCTACAGTGTCTTTTTCCAAGTGCCAATTCCAGAACAGCTAGGAACACTGATCACAGCACTGTGGAAAGAGCATGGATGGGATCTGTGCCATTTACAAACAGCAGCTGCAAAACAAAAGGGAGTTTTGGGAGCAGAACATATTTGCTCTGCATGCAATTGATGGAAATATAGAAAATGTACAGATATAAACATCTATTTGTAAGGGTAAAATCCTCTAGGACAAGAATGTTTTTATTGAATCATGTCAGAAATGGTGTAGCCTTCTGAAAAGGTTTATAAAAGGCTGGAAGAAAACAAATCACTCCAAGGATCTAGTCTGATGTGCATCTAAAGCTGGCTTTTCTGCAATGAAAATGCCACTGTTGTTTGCTGTGCAAACAAGGCTTTTCCAAGGGCTCCTTCCTCCCAGGAGTCAGACCAGCTCCTTGATCTGCCATGTCACACAGCCATGCAAACAGGCACAGGCAATGGAAATATAAATAGGAAAGCAAAAATGTCAGAGGGCTACAAAACCAATAAAGCCCACCTAACTCACGTGGGGAGGACGGGCTGAGCACAAACTACTGGTGTACAACAATCCTGGTTTACCTGTGATCTCATCAGATTTTGTATCTAATTGAAACTAATTTTGTGGGCATGGGGGTACAGGGGGAGGAAAACAACCCTGTGCAACTACTGCCTAAACCAAGGTATTACAAAAAGACACAGAAGACTGATTTTCTGCTTTGCTGCTGGATCTGCCCACCCGCCTGCAAACATGATAGTTCAAACAGACTATGAGCTGTCAGCATTTTTACCCTGCTGAAAGAGTGGGGAAATTAGATTAAGCTTTTAGACACTTAGAGTACAAGTACACGTTATCAAGCCAAATAGGTCAAGATGTGACTCAGCTTGAAGGAAAATAAAACGTTAAGTAAAATACACATGTTCAGACATTAGTCATCTGCAGTCCTTGCTGAACAAAGGAATTTAAGACAGCCATTCTTCTTCTGACTTACCCATAAACTATTTCTGGTCTAGGTTGGAAAGCACTGCCTCCTCTGCAGCCAATTAGTAAACAGTTTCTCAAAGCTGTAAAATTATACTCTTGGCAAAGAAAACTATTTAGTGAAGCTTTGGAAAAATTACAAACCAGCAGCTCTCTTCTGAATGTTCCGCAATGGCAACCGTTCAGAACTTTTAAGTATTTTTGCAGCATATCTTTTTATTTGAAGCAAAAGCAATGATGTATATCTATCAAACAACTTTTTCCCATTTACTAAGAACTGTGACACCCTACTTAGCATTAAAATTCCTACATTAAAATATGAAAAATTAGAAAATCTCATAATTAGAAATGCTCATCCAGACCTATTTTGATTTTCTGTATAAAAAACCACTTTATAATTATACAATTCATATTCCATTTTCCTCTCACCACTTTCTTTCAGTGCAACGAAACTTGAATAATGACCTCTACAATTCATTTCATCTCAGTTTCTCAACAGGTATATCCTATTTACTGCATCTCATTCAAATCCCTTTATATATATATAATTATTCCTACCTAAGATTTTCTTTGATGGTTGTTGTTGCTGCATTTGAGTTTTTCAAACATCAAACTTCACAACAATCTGTAATTAAGTTAACTGCATTTTGCAAACAGAATAGAAGCCTAGACACATGAATACTGAGAATACACTTTAATTTTTAATATTCAAATATTGGTCTCCAAGTCCTGGCTTTTCAGGGACACTGGATTTTGCAATTCGTCTGAAGTACAGCTGCTGTCTAATTACAGCTGGGAATGTTAGCAGGATCACAAGCTCATTAGCTGAAGAAGTCAAAAAATAATGATCTTAAAAATAAGAATACATTATTTGTAGAGTATTTTTTGACAGATTAAAAGTGGCTGGCAGTTAAACTTCTGTAGTAATAAAGTGTGTGGGGTGCTGAACATTGACACAAGTGCTGGGCAAAGTGAAGGGACTGACCGAGGGCACTGGGAAGCGGCCGAACAAACAGACCCTGCCACAGGCTCAGCTCTGCTGAAGGGTGGGTCCCACAGTTTCTTCCTGTGCTCATTGTCCACACATTTTGAAAACTCCACAAAAAAGGACAAATGCATGGAACAATGCAGTTAAAGAAGCCCACCCAAAGCTGAACGCTGGCCTATAGTTATATCATGAAGGGGATGCTATAATTACAAAACTATTTTCCATTTTGCAACATTATTACTGACTGAACCAAGATTATTACAGTACTGTATTTCCACTCTTTAATAGGGGCCTTTCACTCAATATCCAACTCAAAGGACTGAATAAATTAGTAAGCATTGCAATAAAGTTATTTAATGCCAGCTTTTTTTTTGTCAAAGAATATTAAATGAAATTGAGAACACACACCAATTCATCAACTCTAAGAGAATACCCTACAACCTCTATGAAGAAAACAATATGCCAAATGTTCCATCAACAATCTCAAATATAAAATTATATTAAAAAATATTTTTTAAAATGCAACTTCTACTGATACTTCTTTCAAGCCAGAAATTATGTGATTTTTTCAGTACCAGTAAACAAAAAAACCCAACAAACAACTAACTTTGTTATATAAGTACAGAGCACTCAAAGAAGATTCATCACTATCATTAAGTCACACAGTTGGCACAACAGCACCATAACAAGTAAAAGACCTCCAACTGGATGAGTAAGCCTGGTTGAACATAAACCTGAGATAAGCCTTATTAATCAAGAGAAAATTTTCATTGTGCCGCAAACTCATAAATTGTCATGAATTCTAATCCCACACCAAAACACAGCCAGAAGTGTTACTAATGCAAGTAAAATTGTGAAAGCATACTGGGTCAAATCTGTTCAGTGTTACATCATCCTCCTCCTTTATCTCCCTGAGAAGTATAAGAAACTTGATAAGTAAACTACAAAGGACTATAGCTGCTTTGAGAGGTTTCTAGAAATATAAAGCATGTAGTGTCAACAAGCATCAAAAGATTATTTATAGCTAAGAAAACTGCAAGATGCATTGTGTGATGGAAGTAAGGAGAGGCATTGGGAGAAAACCTCCCTGAAACCTGGCTTGCAAGTTCATCAGCAAAAGTATTAACCATTCTTCCATAAAAGAAAAGGAAGAAGAGGAAGAGAACACACCTTTTGACTTCAGTAATCCTGCAGAGCTGTTACAGAGAGACCTCAACTCTTACACTTCTTTAATTTTCAATCTATATTTGCCACTTAAATGGCCTTTGTGGCTTCCTGTGTGTCAGTGACAGTGGTTCAGGTCCCTGCTGGACACCCTGTTCCTTGCTCTGCTCATTTGTGACAGGGCAGCAGCAGCACAGCACTGCACACTGGGCTGCAGAGGGCAAAAGGAGCTGGATCCAGCCGTGTCTCCATGCCAGGAAAAGGAGGCAGACCAGGCAGGGTCATTCCATCCATCCAATCCAGATGTGGTTGCTCCCAGGTGAAAACTCCACACCAGCACACCTCAGTGTGTCTGACTGTTTGTTGGAAGCCATATGCTCCTCCATTTACTGCCCTGTTTTGCTACCGTAATAGAAAACCTCTACCTTTGAACTTGTTCTGGGAGCAAGAATCAACTTGTGAAAATTCAGCTCAAGCAGAACTTCAACACAAAGCAAAGGCCAAAATAGCCAGGAGAATTCAGCTGCATTGACCCGGCACAGATCACTGACATAAAAAAGTTCTCATGTTAGATACTTCATCAGTTCTTTTTTCAGAATTAGTAAATAACTCTTATCAAATCCTATTAGTCACTGACACCATCCAAGCATAACACCAAACAACTAACATTTGTCAGAACACAACTTCCACTCTGCTCCTTTTGCAGAACAGCCAAGTCCTGCACAGCACATTGCTCTGCATCTCATCCTGCAGTATGAACACACAGCATGAATGACACACAAGATCCTGTCACCCTGCCCAGTGCTCTGTAACCACCCAGATTCCCTCCAGCTACCCATGCAACCTCTAGTCTAAGCTCCAGTAAAGACAAGCCTTGAAATTCTACCCTTTTTAAAGCTTTATTGTAAAAAATACAAATAATCAGAATGTTTTATTGGTTATTACCTTCAAAAGAGATGCCGATGTCCCGGTTTTGGAGAGTTTTGTTACTGCAGACACTGAGGAGCCGTTTTCTGGTTTGGCTTTTTCACTTGTTTGAGCTTTATTTACTCCAGGCACTTTGGGCACTGAGCCAACACTCCTGCTTGCTTTCTTCATTCTGGGCTGTCTGTTTATGATGCATTTACAAACAAATCTACAGGAAGAAAGAAAGAGACTTTAAATATAAAATACAAATGAAAAGCAATGTCTTTTTTATAATGTTCTATTTAAGACCAGAAATCCAGAAGAGCAGCAAAGACCACAAATTAGAGCCAAACAAAATGCATGTGACTGACCAATGGGTTTTGCCTTTTTTTAAAAGGGATTTTTGCTAAGGACTAGGCACTTCCTACAGCTCCACTCCAAATTATAATCTTTTTTTTTTTAGTTCTTGTTCCACAAATGGCATTGAACAGAGGATATTTTATAAGTGACCCACGCTGCTGAGTTCACTCATTAGCCAGCAAAAGAAACACCTACTAGGCAGCAATGTCCTTTATTTCTGACTGTGGGAAGGAAAACACTGTGGGAGTATTCAGGCAACAGCCTAACTACCAACAACACTGGATCTGAGAAAAGATTACCACTAGCTTGGTAACTACAGCGCTGAGAGAAAACCAGCAGTTGTGGAGAAAAACTTACTGTACAAAAAATCCAAAGAAGTTGAAAAATTCAGATTCCCTCAAATTGATTATTAAAAATCACAATAATAAACACATGGAATTTTATGAAATTTAGCACAAGTTGCATGATTACAAGGATTATGTGCAAGAAGAAACCAGAAGCAGCTCACGGGGTTCCACGGCCCGCAGTGGGGACACTCCTACAGCTTGGCCCGGCCTGCTGTCTCTGACAGCAGACAACTGCCAGCACTGTCATTCCACCCACAAGCACAGATGAAAGTCCAGAAAACAAAGCTGACTTTATCCAAACCAGGAGCAGCCACAGCAGACCCGAAAACTGTAGGTATTACAACAGCTAATTCCAAGGAAGCACAGACTAACAGGAGAACAGCCACAGAACAGCCATAACCTGAAGCATGGGCTACCAGAAAGACTAGACACACCAGGATCTTCTCCTCCTGCAAGAGTGAGAGTTGGTAGCTGTTTTCTTCATCACCCCTGAGTCAGATGTCATGGGATGGAAGATTAAGGACAACACTTTCAGTCTTACGGATTACAGGTGGAAGTAAGTGATCAGGTTTATCTGAGCCTAGTATCTCCCAGCTGATTGGAAACATGAAACATGTCTGGTCATTTCCATCTCTTAAAAACTGAAGCATTTCAAAGGCACAAAAAGCAGACTGATGACTGCGTGCATGAGACATTTGACATAACAACATGGTGGTCAGAAGTACTAAATAATTTCAGCTAACAAAATTAACACCATACCCTCACACACACTCCTGCCTTCTGAGCACCACCTCAGCTGCACACAAATATATTCCAATTCTGACTTTGATACAAGTCAGTAAAACTCCAGGAGTTTTGCTTCCTCAGATCCCCAAGTGCTGTTAACGGAAGCAATAGGAAGCTTCATCTTAAGACACTGAAAGTATTTGTTTATAGCTTCCAGATTCCCTTTAGCTCCGAAAGCTGCCATGAACAGACACAGAAAACTTTGTTTGCTGTTGCAGTTTCATCATCACAATGTCAAAAATGCACCAGTCCTGCCATACAGCTACAAGTAATCAGAGCGTCTTCACAGAAGATTAAATAACTGAGAGATAATTTGAAATGAGAGACTCCTTAAAAAACCAAAACCCAAACCAGAAAAGCCCCATGAAGGTAATATGTTTGCTATGCACACATAATATTAAGCAGTGCAATTGCCTACTGGATTCCAGAAGCAGATGGTAACCAGTGTTACCATCTAAGTTGCCACACTTCTATTTCTTGCCTTTTTCATGTTTATGAGTCAAACACTTACTTGTGCTTTTGATCTTATTCAACTGAAAACTAAAACTGAAAATACTAAAGAGGATAGAGTTCTTAAGTAAAACTGGAATCTTTACTATTGAATGGTATTTTTGATGTTCCACAGACATAAATAAATTGCCCACAGCACACTTGAGGAATAACCAAATGAATTTTCAGAGTGCAGTTCGTAGTGAAGCTGACTGCACTTAAAAAATTATCCCAAAGAAAAACTACACACCTGGGATACATCCAGTCAGTCAGAACCATCCCTTTTTGACAGCTCTCAGAGTGAGAAGGCCAGTGCTCTGAGGAGGGTTAGGGCACTGGCAGTGATATGACTGTGATACATTTGGGCAAAGCCTGACAGCCTTGCCTGGCAATGTAGAGAGAGCAGTGGTCCGGCTGGCACGGAGACACCCAGCACTGGCTACTTGCAATGCACATTGTTCAGGTGTGCAGAGCACATTCATCAGCCCTGACACACCTCGAAAAGCCAGACACAGCACACATGACCTTTGCATACACAGTAAACACAGTTGGATCTGTTTATTACAGCAAGTAAGACAATCACATAACCCACTGGATGGATGGCCTCAAAGAGATGCAGGCTAACGTTACCTTTTCAGAACAAACCATTTATGCTGGTATCAGTATAGGGGTCAGCAGTGACAAGACTCTGAACTCAAACATTTCTCATCCATGAGAAGTGTTCCTGAAAACATGCCACAGTGTTTGCTTCAAGAACAGCAACTGCAAAGCACAGTGATGGAAGCAAGCAAAACTCAACAATGTCAGCTAAGTATAATCTTCATGTTTTATCACAGCATTACTTTAAAATATCCATAAATTTGACACTCAAGACCACTATTTTTGATTCACTGAAACTCAAAGGTAGAACTACATTTCCGGAAACTTTAAAGATACATAGAGAACAAGAAGGCTTAGGGACCACTGTTCCTGTTTTAATTCCAGAGAAACTAAGCCTTAGTAGTTACTTTCCTAATGAAAGAAGTTTACATCATTATAGTTTAAAAACTGAGCAAAATATACAAATGGGTCACACAAAAAAAGAACAAGACATCAATTAGCATTACAGGTTCTAAAAGCAGCTGCTCACTAAGACTCCTAAAGTGATTTTATGGCCTCTCTGTGCCAATTTCTCTCTTCCTGCCTTCCCCAGGAAGGAAAAAGAAGATGGGTTTTCAGCACTGAAAACAGAAGACATCAATATTGTGTGACTGGAAGTAGAAAAAGCCCTGCTTCACCCAGTTTCTTAAAAGGCAGGTATGGCAGATAAAAACTACTTTCATGCTTCTACAGAACACAACCACATTCCTTAGGAAGAAACAGTATTAAGACTCAACAATAACCTTGTTGAATCTGCCCAACAAGAAAATTTAACAATAAACTTTAAAATAAGAAATAAAACACTCTCTAACCAAAGGAAGCTTTCTGAAGAGTAACATACAGCACTAACAATTCAAATGAGAACTAAAACATTATTTCACTATTGTTTTAAAAAGAAAGTACTGGATATAAAACTGCATTTTATATTTTGCCCTAGGGAGAAAGAAGGAATTACTGAAGACTTCCTTTCCCTTTGTACACACTTCCTCCTCCTCAAAAAAAAAAAAAAAAGAAGAAAAAGCCACTACTAAAGAAAATACTCATCAACAAGACGTTATTGGAAAACATTTGATTAATGATAGTACAAACAGTATCAATTAATCAAAATGGAAAAGAGCCAAAACAACGCTGAAATATCAGATAGAAAGACTGCATTCCTAAACTAAACTGTAACTTTTCCCTCTAACCTGTATCCTTTCCCAGCCGTCTCTCTCTCCACAGCACACATAGTCCAGGAAACAGGAGAACCTTGCCCAGGAGAGCTCTCCCTGCTCTGTTGGAGGCATGTGAAACCAGTCCTGCGCTTTATACCAGCTGCAAACACAACTGCATAAATAATAATTTAAAACTGTTTTGCCCAATAGCGTGGCTCTGCTCCTGACTGTAAACTGATATGATACATCCAGCCAGCCAACATGCAATGCTTTCAGCATTACTCTTCAGAACCCTGAGCACTGAAGCAGGGCAGGGAGGGGATGATTCCTTACTGTGATTATTTTAATCTTTATTTTGCTATGCTTGTTTATGCTAATATTGCTGTCACAAAAGTAAAGCTCGGTTAAAAGACTACAGCATATAGTTTCCTGTGCCTGGAAGACAATAGAGGGTTAAGCAACAAAAGTATTTTTTGAGAGGCATTAAGCAGTGCTACCTACTAAAAACTGTGAATTATTAAGAAAATTATATATAAGCTTAAAATTGTCTTTTAAGAGATAAAAAAAAAAATAGAAGCAAGTGATCCCTCAAATCTGAGGATACTGAGCACTTTTGAAAAATCAAATACCCAAGTTACAGAAGAAATTGCTCACATCTAAGAGCATTAGAGTCAGTACACTTTCACTCTCTACTTGTGCAAATTCTTTGGTTTTGATATATTTAGGCTGACAACTTTGCCCAAATAATTAGGGAATGACGTTTTCAGGTCACTTATACAGTCCCAAAAGGCAGAAAAGCAAAGAGATTATAAAATACAGCCTCATCAACCCCCTGTAAAACACAGATACAGAACTTTCCCAAGTCTCTGTAGACAAGACAGCACAGACACCAAAAAGCTTCATATCTGGAATATGAAATAAGCTATATAGAAAGAGACACAGCTCTCTACATTCATAACTTTCAGCCTGCAAGCTGCACAAGCACTCTACAACAATGTCTCTTGCTCAATAATTCCAAAAACATGATATATAAACCACTGGATTCCCGCAACCCAGAGCAAATAGTGCATTTCTTTTATTCCTTAAGATCAAGACATCAGTTTTAGTGACTTGAAAGTTTGCTGATGCTAGCAGGTAATTTAAGAGACCAAGGATAAGAGGAGAGTCCATAGAATCACAACGACCCTTATGAGACTAACTGGACAATAAAAACAGCAAACAAAATTAAATATAGGTAAACACAAACACATCTATCTCTTGGGGGAAAGCAACCTCAGCTTCAAATATAAATGTGCTCTCAGTGTATCACTACTGCTCAGCAAGACTACAGCATTCTGATTCACAGCTTCATTAAACTATCAGTACAGTGTTTGGAATAAGGAAAAGCAAAAAAGCAAAGCAATTCCAGAAATTATTAAAGAAAGGAATAGAGCATGAACCATAAAACACATATATCACACTCAACAAATCAATTTTTTGCCCATCTACCCACACTTTAATTGCTATGTGCAGTTCTTCTCTCAACCTCAAAAAAAAAAAAGGTTTTCCTACAGATCTTAAAATGATCCAGCAAGGGGCAAAAATAAGATCAAAGGTATATAATAGCTCCCATGAGACATCTCACAGGGAACATGACAAAAGTCTATCAAATCTGGAATGGCATTGAGAAGGCAGACTGGGAGTGGCTGTTAATCATCTCTTCCAGTACTAAAACTAAAGACCAGCAAATTAATTTAGAGACAGGTTCTAAATAAAAAAAGTGAGTTCTATTTTTAATGTATATTGTGTGAGGAGATGGGGAGACTGGCCATGCACAAGGTACAGAAATTTCCTAATGGCTGTTAAATATCTGAGCACAAAGGGCTCAGAAACCCCTCTGAGCCAAAACTAATTGTAAGGTGGGAAAGCAGTCAAGGGTAGGAGGGAAGACTCTGGGTTTTTTTCCTAAGGCATCTGCCCACAGCTGCAGGTGGGATGGATCTCCAGGTGGGCTGGATCCCTGTGCCAGTGTGGGCAGTGTCTGCTACATTCTTGTGCTGCGAGGAAAATACACAACTGTGTATTTAATACACAACAGTGCAACACAGATGGAGCACACGGGGCTGCACTCCTGGAACAATGGCTGCAGGGAGTCTCTTAGAGAGGAAAGACCTTTCTATTACTTTCTGTCTTAAAAATTCTGAAGAGCCTTTACAGTTTTCCATTACGAGTTGTGGAATTACGAAAATAGAAATTCTGCATTTAAGTTATGCTATCCATCCACTGTTTTCAAGCTACATTTGCTATTGCTACTTCTCTTTCAAACAGAAGGGAGTAAAGACCAGAGCTTTGGGCAACATTTGGCTGTTGCACACCTCAATTTCTCTACTCCTTCTTTGGAGAAAACTCCAGAGCTGTAGCTGCTGCAAGCGATGTGTAACCGTTGCAATACTTAACATTCCAGACAAGTGACAGGAACATTTACAGAACTCCTGAACTCACAAACTGTGCTCTAAAAGCCTTTTCATAACAAAATTAAATTATGTAGCCTTGTTTTCAAGCTCCTATTTCAAACAAGTGCTATTTCAAACCTCTGCCAAGGAAAGAAAAAACAACTGTTCATCAACTAGCACGGGGAAACTGTTCCACAGCGAAGGGGAACACTGTCCTAACTTGGTCTCAGCATGAGCTTCTACACTGACTGCAGCTTCAGAAGACATTTTTAATTACAGCTTTGAAAAATGGAATAACAGACCAGGTAGATCCATACCTTACTGGTATCACTGACCTGATTAAAAAACATTCTGTGTCAGCTCAGTACCCTTAGCATGCCCATTAGCTGCTCACAATCCAGATCAAAACACCACCTACCTTACTATTAAGTAGGGTTTGTTTCCTTGGTGTTGAAAATACAGGTAATTTGGTTACACTGTCATTTTTCACTCCTTTTGGTAAATTTCACAGTTGCATCCAAATTTCAAGCCACACACCAAGAGATGAGGCAGCATATACCTATTTCCCGGGTAGCAATTACACTTCTGTGTCAGATTTTACATGCTTGAACAAACAGCAAACATGTCAACCTTCCCTGTAAAACCCTTGGGTTAATATTCCAATAAAACAGAGCTAGCTGCTACAGCTACACTTGTTTTCCATGAAAATAAAAAAATTAACACACTAATTTTCCCAGTCAAAGGACTGGCCAGCCTTAAGCATAAACCCCAACAATCTAAAAAGTGATACTTGATCAGATAACTCCATTAACTGGAAGTGCTCCTACCTGTTATTCCAAGCACGCTCTAAAGCAAGTGTTATTCCAAAAATCAACAACCTTCCAGTTACAAAAGTGTATTTAGTGTCCTATAATCTTAAGCATATACTGTATTTCTCACATAATAATCAAAGTCCACTGGTGGAATGCTTACACTGTTAATTGCTATGATTCCTACAGCCAGGAGTCCTACTGACAAACATACACATGGAAATTCTCCTGGCACTGCCTTGCAGTACTTTCAAAACCAGTCCTGTCAATTTTAAAACCAGGGGAGTTGGTAGAATAGCACAAGAAAAGGTGTATGACCAACACAACTTCCCTTTCAAACCGACTCGCTCTGCGCACAACATTTCACTGCAATGCTCTCTCCAGCACAGCTGTTCCCAAAAGTGCTGTCTCAAGCAGGTGACCAGTGGTGACCTCCTCCCTTTGGTCCCTTGTAAATGCTGTCAGCTGAACTCAGATAACAACAACTGCAGCAAAGGCTTCTGCTGCATCAAGTTCCCAGGGAGGAGTAAGGCAGACAGCAGCCAGGTGCCTATCACAGGAAGGGGGACAGAGAAAGGACATGCAAAGGGCCATTTCAGGAGGCAGACCAGTGACTCCCAGCATGCTTATGTTACAGGTAAAACCTGTAAGAGAAGTGATTAACTTTGACTAGGTCTCATGCTGATCCAAAACACTCCACCAGATCTTCAGTTCATGCAAAATCCAAACGCTCCAAGTCCTGATACCAGGATGGTTATGACGATAGATCTGTTCTTACCAGCAGCTGATTAATTCTCAGCTTGAGGACTTTCTATTGCCTGATGTCTGGAACTGGGAGCTGACTGGGTGCTCGCTATGTCCACTTCACCACCAACCTGGTCTGACAACATTCTCGAAGGCATTGCAACAAAAAAGTCCCAGAGAACAGAAGAAGCAATAAATAAAGAGATGCATCATCTGAGGACCTTCCCAGGCCCCAGGTGCTTACAGCTCTGGGATTCCCAAGCCCAGAAGGACCATCCTGGTCTCAGACGCACCAAGAGAATGGCCTGAATGGGAATGGCTCATGCACAAGTCAATCTTACTAAGGCTGAGGGAAGGAAGTGCCTCCTGGGGGTTGCTTAAGTCAGTCATGAAAATAATTTAATTGTACCCTGCCACCTAAAGAGGCAGTCCCACCCCTTCCCCAGTCCTCTCCCTTCTCTCCATTCTAGAGATCACAGCTCATTTTTGATGAGTTGGTCTTTCAGACAGATCAGGACTGATCTGACTCACCTTGTAATTGCTAGATACTATGCAAAGGAAGCAGTGGGACTGGGAACTGGGAACAAGAAGGAAGTCCCACCCTTTCAGAGATGGTGTAGCCCCAAATTTGTTTTAATTCAGTTTCAGGCTATTGGCCGCTCAGCAACAGCCCTGCTTTAAATGAACCTCTTACTGCCACCCACCAAACCACCACTTTCCAAGCCACACTCTGCCAGGGCACATATGAACCATGTTATTTTTACACTATCAGCACATGACAAAACAGGGCACTGAGGGGTCTGAAGCCTGGCTATCCATGGATTTCAATTCTGTGCAGTGGCCCTCATCTTTCCTCACCTCCAAGACCTGTCAACAGCACACTCATTACATAATTTAAAGTCCTTCAGGCTTGGCAGACAGTGCAGAGACAGAGCCACATGCAAATCCTTCCTAAATACTCTAGTATCACTAAGGGAGGAGCAGTTACCAGCCCCAGTGTGGAAGCTCAAGGACATAAATTTGAGTCATATGGAAGAAAAGTCCTTGCGACAGGATGGAGAGGTTCCCATTTACTGGCAATGTTTTTATTTCCCCAGGGAAAAAGGGTAAGACTGTGTCTCTTCCAAATTTTATTCCAAGCCTTCCAGAGAAGGGTGAATCACCAGCCAGTTTATGGAGCTGCTGTTCCCTGGGACAGTTTGGTTGTTGGAGCTATGCAGCATTCTACATGGGACAAAGCCTGGGAAAGCACTAAAAGCCCAATACAGCATCCCTAACTGATGTGCTGATATCCTCATGGAATGCCAAGTGCACTTTCCACTGTGAAACACTTTTAAGGTATTTCTTTGAAAAGCTCCTGTATCTCCAGGTCTCCTGGCAAGCCTTTGATGTGTGACTGAAGGCCTCAGAATGGATTTTCCTCCAGAAAAATGTAGTCTTTCTTTGAAAAAGGGCTAAACTGAAGTCTTTTCCTTCAAATATCCTTTATACTACAACACTAACGTCCATAACTGATAGACTTAATTTTCTTCTGTAGATAGACACTATTTATTTTTTACCAGTGTGTATATCAGAAAGATTTTCAGGAAACTGTCTAGAAGTTTTTTAACAAGTATTAGTATGATTTGATGTTTTTAACATAGCAAATGTAGTTCCGAATATGAAATGAAGTAGACTGAAATTTCATCTGTGCTCTTGGATCTATACCCTTTAAAATGTCTTCACTGTTTTTCCTGAGTTTTCACAAGCAGAATTTACATTGTTTACAGTAATATCTATCCCAGCAAACTATCAAAACCTTTGGAGAACAGCATGATGGCACCTTTAAACTTTTTCAGTCACAGGCACGCCCATGCCACAGGTTGAGGAAACCCTCTCCTGGAGTTTTGTATAGAACTAGAAAGAACAGCAGCAGTAATGGGGGAAAAGTTTATGTCACAAAGTTTTCATTTTAACATGTTAATTCTTGCTGACCTCAGTATAGTTAAATCCAATGATATTGCCACATTCAAGGATGCATCTCATATTTACAAATCCTAAGTCAAGAATAATTTGATGACAACAACTACCAGCAACTGTATCTATTTAAGAAGTTCGTCATTTCCAAGAGAGACATTAATTGTCCATCTCATATAAGCAAGTGCAGATACAAAGTAGCTTTGCATGATTCTGTCACTGAAAGGAAAGAAGCTTCTCTTTTTTTTTCACAGAAAGAAATAAAAACAAAACTAAAACTTCAAGCGTACACAGTTACTCAGATTTGTGGAAGGAATCATTTCTATAAAAGTAGCTTTAATTTTCCTTTTCTCTTCCAGAAAAGCCTATATTCCTCCAGGGACTTGAAGGAAATATTTGCCATTAACCATTTAAAGTGCTGGTCAACTTGTTAGGGAAAAGCAAATTAAAACAGGAAAGACCATTGTCTGAAAAGACACTACACAGCAGATGCTACTTTAAATGCACACTGATTATCAACCCTCAGCGTCATTTACTTTGCTAAATAAAAGAAAATTTTAGCTCAGTACAACCTGGCAACTCAGCAAAAAAGAAAAAACAATTTAAAAAAATCCTATGGCTAAACAGAGAAAGTCAAACTAGCAGATCATTTTTATAAACTTGCCCATGTCACTTAAGACCTGTCCATACAAAGACAGCCAACATTCTAGCAGTGAAATACATTGAAGGAGCCTCTCCAGCCCCAATCCTCACACAGCAAGGAAATTCTGGAGCCGAAGCTTCAAGAAGGCCTCATCTGCCAAAACCACTGTGTGCTTTTAATTAAGAACATCCACAGAAATATATTAAGAAGAACACAGAAAGTTTCAGGGAGCGGTGAGAACGCCAGCCTCCTGGTCATGCTTTCCACCCACCTCCCCAAACGCAGATCCCACAGAAAGTCATTACTCGCTGCACGTACCTGTGCAGAACATGGATCCCACACTGGCCAAATGACCAAAGTCAAGGAAATGCCTTTAGCTTCCAAAAAACACAAATACTTTCAGACTGATGTCATCAAATACATCACTCAAGTACTTCAACTCTACCTTAACCCTTTTTTACTTTTATTTAAATACTACATGTTAGGTGCTCAGTTTATTTTCCTGAATAAAACTGCATATCTAACAATTAGTTGCAGCCAATCATTACCTTGGCTCCATTCTGGCACACAGTGATGGAAAATAAAATTTATCCAAGATTTATCTTTCAAAAGTGTCAAACCAAGTTTTGAAGTATGTAAAAACTTATCTACTCTTCTGAAATTTTGCTTTAGTGGCTTTATAACCATTTTATCCGTAACAAGTGACTAGTTTAATTTTTTTTTTTTGTACTGAAGCCTTGTGGATTGAAACCCTTCATAAAGTCTCCTTTCACCTAACTTCAGAATTTATTCTTGTATTATTCTTCCCTGCAATTTGGGAAGCTACTAGTTCTGCCACTGATTTGCAACACAGTGTCAGTTCTTTGTAAAACTGAAATGCCCCAAGAAGATGATCAAAAGTTGTAGTGCCTTGTAGGTATAGGACAGTAAAGTCTTCTTTCCCAAAGAAAATCATGCACATATGTGTGAAAACTCTACTAATGAATTATTTATGTTTAAAGATAGCATCCTGTGATTACTTCCAGGCTGCACTGCTGCTAAGTGCTCCAAATGGTGCTTCTCTGATCATTTCAGTTGGAATAAGCTCAAAAGAAACAAGTAATAGGTTCCTTGTAACTAGTCATGTAAGGCTACCATTATGTACATAAATCAGCTTCCAACACTTGCTCCTTCTCCCTTTTTCAGTATCAAGACGAAAAATAAGACTAAATGGGGTGATTTTTTAAGTCAGGAAGTACAAGTCAAACATTTCTTATGCTGTTTTTCCCAATGAGCAATAGTGATTCAGTCCCATTAACAGCATTACACACTGCTAGGACTGGATCCTTATTGGCAAGACATTCTCCAACATCACAAGGTCAAAAAAAGAGCTTCAGAATTACTTTAGTGAAAAATCCCTTAAGGAGTTTCCATAGCCTCCACTGAGAATCTATTTTCCTCTTTCATACCAATAGTAAAGCAAAAATGGCATAAATTTGACTTCAAAATGTTACTTCTAAGTATATATCCATCAACACATAAAATGCTGACTGTACATCAGATTTATTTTGTACAATTAAATCTCTGCAGCATAAAAATATCCATCCCAACATGTGCTTAGACAGAAATTTCTAAAACTCAAGAAGTTTTAGACCTGGCATTTGCCACCCTTAAATGATGTCCAGGTATGGCTCAGGAAAATGCCAGCTGGCCCAAGCAAGCCATGCCAGTGCCCATTCTGACAATGATGTGGCCAAGCACATGACAGACCTCAGCCCAACACCCAAGCTGTCTGTAATTTGCTACTATGGACACACTCTCCACTGAGTGAAACCTCAGCTCCAGCCTGATGCAGAAGACACCTTTGGCAGGTGCCTGGAAGGCCACGGAGATCAGACCAGCCTACAGCAGAGGGAAAGGAAAAATACTCCAGAGCTGTAAATCACAATAGAAGGTAACAGTCCACGACACCTGGAAATCCCTGCACAGAGGTTTTCCCACTTTGATGTTCCACCATCATCAGACTTGAAAATAACAAACCCTCATACAATCAAAGAGAGAAGACAGATCTTTACCGATGATCACACTAAAACACATGTTAACAATTAGCTTGAGCAGATAAAATAACTGGGAAAATGTGGGCTGCATTATCTAACTAGATGGCCCTTTATTTGACAGAAATACAACAATACGTTACAAAGATCTGAGACGTTTTATTCCAAATTATGTATTGTATTCAAAAAAGAAAGGAAAAGATGTATCTTCAGCCATACAAAAACATCTGAGAAATCAAGGGGATTTTTTCCTTACTTCACCTCGTTTGCCAGCCTGGAATCTGGTTCTTCCATTAGCTGAAAGTGAAGTGGCAGTGTTACAAGAAACATGAGACTACTCCCGTCTCAGTTTTCGTTTTAATCTCAGACTATTTACAATGACCCTCTCTTTTCATTTTTGTTAGCAACCACCTAACAGCACTCAAGTAGGCTGGAGACGGAGAAGAAACTGCTTCTCTTCTTCCGAACTACTGCAGCACTATATTGTGATCCACAGTGTTAAAAGCAGCCACTGGCTTTAATTTGCCTATCTTTCAGCAGCCAAAGTCCACACCATTAATGAAGCAGGAAGCAGCTCCAGGTTTATGTTTGCTTTTGGGGTGAGCAGAGCTTGCACAGACTATGCCCTTCAACAGAACCCAGGGCTCCTTAGAGCTTTTTTCACCCAGCAGAACCACTGATATGAAACATTTTCTGCTACAAGAGAACTGTGTTTTCCAGATCCCAGCACAGACAAACACTTCTCACAATCACAGACAGTGAGATGCTGTTGTGGAGAGAAGGTTGCAGTTTCCTGAGCATCAGCACACCACTGCATTGTTTTTCTCTCTAAAGACACAGCATACAGAACCTCTCAGAACAGGCTGGTGTTTGGTTTTGGCCCAGCTATAGGAACCTGCCTTCCTACATCCCTGGTAATATGAGGTCATGACAGACTTGGAAGCTACAATAGTGTGAGACACACGACGGCAGACAGCAGGCACAAAACTGGAACCTAGAGGCTCTTTTAGCGCTAAAAAGGCAGAAAAACCGCGCTCCAGAGAAGTATGAGACTAGAATCCACACAAAGGTGCTCCCAAACACACCAAAACCCAGCTAGAAAGCTGCTGAACGCGGGCACTTCGCGTTTCTCCTCAGGGAGCTTCACACGCACCCACCATCCCTCTCACAGACACCAGCCAGCAGCGTGAAAGCGAATGATTCCACCGCGGGATGCAAATGCGGGCCAACCTGCGCCTCCCCGCCCGCCGGGACCGGCGGACGCTCCGTTCCCTCACCGCCTGCCCCGCGGCGCTCCCGCGGGGTCATCGCAACATGGGTGACAGGGAGGACGCGGCAGGACGCGGAGGCGCGGGGGTATCCGAGGCGGGCGCGGGGCGGTGTCACCGCTGCGGGGTGACAGCGCGGCCCCTCGGGGGGCGGCGGTGAGGAGGGGCCGAGCCCGGGGCTTCCCGCGGCCGTGAGGCGCTGCGG
>VZSE01003779.1:1044-29889 GCA_013398275.1 Promerops cafer | reverse complement strand
TCAGCAATAGTAAAAATATCTCTATATTTTCAACACTGTGTTCAATACAAATCCAAAACACAGCCCCATACCAGCCACTGGGAAGAAAAACTCTACCCCAGCCAAAACCAGCACAGGAGTGAAGTTGAGCCGGGGAAGAAGGAAGGGGTAGAGGGAAGGTGTTTTAAGATTTGGTTTTATTTCTCATTACCCTACTCTGATTTGATTGGTAATATATTAATTCAATTTCCCTAAGCTGAGTCTCTATTGCCCATGACGGTAATTGCTGAGTGATCTCCCTATCCCTATCTCAACTCATGAGCCTGTTGTTATATTTTCTCTCCCCTGTCCAGCTAATGAGGGGGAGTGATAGAGAGGCTTTGGTGGGTGCCTGGCATTCAGCCAAGGTCTACTCACCACAAAGGAATACAGCAAAACTTAAAACCTGGAATTCCATCAACACAGCCTTATGCCTGGTGCAACAGTAACACACATACTAGCTGTTGCATCTCTAAGACCTCAACTACATCCTTAAGTTAAAATGCTCAGAAACAATTCTAGGTACTTAAGCCAACTGCAGTGAAATAATCTATGCCCTCACCATTCACAAAAAAGCCCCATGCCAACTTTCAGATACGATCCCTGATGCATGTCAACATCCAAAGCACATCTAAGAACCGTTTAGGAGAATGCTGTCTGTTATCAGCCAGAACTGTACTGCAGATCAGTATTGCAATTTTGCAGTTCTGTTCTAGCAAACAAGAATAGTCCCTGTCACTGCTTTATTTACTGCTAGAGATGCACTCTACAAAGAGAGCATCAAAACCCAGGATAATGCTTTTGTACTGGGCCTGGCTAGGACAGAGTTAATTTTCTTCAGGGCAGCTCATATGGAGCAGTTTTAGATTTTTGACCAAAACAGTACTGATAGCAGACTAATATCATAGCTTTTGCTGAATGATGTTTATACAGCATCAAGTCTGCCTCTGTTTTTCACTCTGCCCCCCCAATGAATAGACTGAGGGTGAGCAATAGGCTGGGATTAGACAGAACAGGGCAGATGATCTGAACTAACCACAGAGATATTCCATAACATATAAAGCCATGCTCAGCAAAGGGAAAAGAGGGAGGTTTTATGGGTGTCAGCCATCTTTTGTTTAGGAATTGGCTGGGCATGTCTACACAAATGAGGTAGTGTGATTGCCTTTGCATCACTTGTTTAGTTCTATTACATTTATCCTTTACTTATTAAGCATTTATATATTTTTGTTCGTTTTATCTTAACCCCCAAATTTTCTTTTTTTTTTATTCTTTCTTTCCTCTTCCCCATCCTACTGAGGGTGAAGAGGAAAGTGAGCAAGTGACTGTGATGCTTTATCTGCCAAACAGAGTTAACCCACAACAGTTTTCTTTATGAAACACTTTAACATTCACTTTCTCTTTTTTTTTACTTTAAAACAAGGCATTGGGAATAGACGTTGTCTAATCTTTAAGAGTGAGAACTGTATGCTGGCTGCCTTAGGCAGAAAGTCAATTCATTGATATGATTAACATGATTTTGCACAGTGTTCAAATGACTTAATATTTTGCTAAATTAGGCATTAAAGTAAATTCATGCCTATCTTTACATAAAGTATGAATTCAGTCTGAAGCATAGTCACCTGAGATGATATTAAACATCCTTGGGTTCAGGATAGCAGGACAAATCAGTCGAAGAAAAACAAAGCCACTGAAATGGGAAAAAAAAAAAAATTATTTTGTTCAATAATAAATCTATCATAAAATTAATGTAAAATTATGTAGTCTTTAGGCATTTAAGTCAGTGTGGAAATCTTTGTGAGATGACAACCAGCCTGTGCTCCATGTTTATTAATTAAAAATGTCTTGTTATGATTTCAACTATGACAAAAAACAAAATAAAACCAGACATATTGATTTCCCAATTAAGGTGAACTTCTGAAACTACCTGGGAAAAGCTTAACTGTAAAGCCATACTGAAGTCTGCAGTCTAAGACCACACTGCCTTTAAAAAGGAGGAGCACTTCATCTCCTGCCTCCTACGTGTTGCACTGTCTACTACCACAAGTAATTCATCCTACAGTCACTCATTTCCCCAAGCCAACATAAGGAGAGCAAGAGTGTACAGTAACAATGGAACCTCTTTTTTGTCAGCAATATGGCCGTAGTTCAGCTTGAACCAATCCATCTCCTAATAACAGTATGTCACTATCCTAGAAGAATAATACTGGATCAGCTATTTTCTTCACAGAAGTAATTGCTGCCACCCAGACAATCTAGGAAGCTAGGGAAAAGTACTCCGTTTGACTGCAGAACTAGGAACTTATTAAACAGAAACCTAAATTTTTGTGTTGGTTTTGCACGGTCTGGTTCTTGGTAGTGGGGGGGGCACAGAGGTGGCTTCTGTGAGAAGCTGCTAGAAGCTTTTACCATGTCTGGCAGAGCCAGTCCCTGATGGCTCCAAAGACAGACATGCTGCTGGCCAAGGCTGGGCCAATTAGAGATGGTGGTAATGCCTCTGTGATAACATATTTAAGAAGAAATCTAAACAAAGTTTGTGGTGCAGTTTTAATTCTAGCCAAGAAGAGGAGGAGGTGAGAACATGTGAGAAGAACAACTCTGCAGACACCAAGGTCATTGAAGAAGGAAGGAGAGGAGGTGCTCCAGATGCTGGAGCCAAAATTCCTCTGCAGGCCGTGGTGAAGACCAGGGTGAAGCAGGTTGTCCCCCTGCAACCCATGGGGATCCATGGGGGATGCAGAGATCCACCTGTAGCCCATGGGGGAGGAGCCCACACCGGANCCCATGGGGGAGGTGCCCATGCTGGAGCAGGTGGATGCCTGGAGGAGGCTGTGATCCAGTGGGAGACCCGGTGGACATCGGGCCCTGCTCCCAGGCTGGAGCAGCCTGTCCTTGAAGGACTGCACCCTGTGGAAGAGTGACCCACGCTGCAGCAGTTTGAGGCGTACTGCTGTCCGTGGGATGTACTCATGTTGCAGCAGTCTTGGGAGGACTGTTACTTGTGAGATGGAGCCACGTCAGAGAAGTTCGTGGAGAACTGTCTCCCGTGGAAGGGACCCCACGGTGCAGCAGGGGAATGACTCCTCTCCCTGAGCAGTGAGACAAAGGGAGGAGTTGGGGGGGAAGGAAAGGTGTTTTGAAGGGCTTATTTTACTTCTCATCATCCTGCTCTGATTTTGTTAGTAATAAATTCNCTTCTCACTATCCTCCTCTGATTCTGTTAGTAATAAATTCACTTAATATCTCTAAGGTCCTGTTTTGCCCTTAATGGTAATTGATGAGTGCTTTCTCCTGCTCCTTAACTCATGAACTCTTCATAATATTTTCTCTCCTCTGTCCAGTTGCAGGGGAGGGTGAGTGAGCAGCTTTCATGGGTGCCTGGTGTCCAGCCAGTGCCAAACCACGACAATTGTCCTTCAGTTTAGCATGAGAAAAATCTAACATTCTGTTGACAGCTAAAGCAAAATAAAAATAAAAATAAATAAAAAATAAAATAAAATAAAATATCCATTTCAGGTTAACCATAATTCTGGAAGACTGCTATAAAATGAAGCAACATATGGACCAACTAAAGCAATCTAACTCCTCTCTCATTTTGTTCAGAGTGCATGGACACTACCAGCAGACTGTTTTTCACTACAGCAATACCAAAGTTTGACCTCTTACAAAAGAGTGGAAGTGGACCTTGCATTACCTTGATTATAAGTATACAGTGATGGCATTGTCCATTATTAATTGAAAGTGACACGTGTAGCAGTGAGGTTAACACACCTTTCATGTGTCCAACACACTTGAATTCCAATATATACTGTTATGGAAGTCTCCTGTTTGTCCAAGAACCATGGATTATGGATTGACAAAACACTCCTGGTCCAGTGTGAAACAAAAATATTTTCTATGAGATGAATTTAAAGCTAGGAGGAAATAAATAATTTTGAAGTAATGGCACGTACATCAATTTCTCCAATAGATGTTGTATTGGTTTTGCACAGCCTGGTTTTTGGGAGCAGGGGGAGCCACAGAGGTGGCTTCTGTGAGAAGCTGCTGGAAGCTTCTACCATGTCCAGCAGAGCCAATCCCTGATGGCTCTGAAGATGGACATGCTGCTGGCCAAAACTGGGACAATTAGAGAGGTTGGTAATGCCTCTGTGATGATATGTTTAAAATTAAAATCAAAACAAAGTACACACAGTTTTCCTTCTAGTCAGAGAAGAGGAGGAGGTGAGAACATGTGAGGGAAAACAACATGGTGACACCAAGGTCAGTGAAGAAGGAGGGGGAGGAGGAGGTGCTCCAGGCCCCGGAGCTGAGATTCCTCTGCAGGCCGTGGTGAAGACCACGGTGAAGCAGGCTGTCCCCCTGCAGCCCACAGGGATCCACGGGGGATGCAGAGATCCACCCGCAGCCTGTGGGGGAGGTGCCCATGCTGGAGCAGGTGGATGCCTGGAGGAGGCTGTGGTACAGTGGGAGTCCCAGTGGAGAGAGAGGGCCCTTGCTTCCATGCTGGAGCAGCCTGTCCTTGGAGGACCACACCCCACGGAAAGAGAGACCCACCTCACAGCAGTTTTGGGAGGACTGTTTGCCTGTGGGGGGAATTCATGTTGCAGCAGGTGTGGTAGGACTGCTGCTTGTGAGAGTGGACCCACACCGGAGAAGTTTACGGAGAACTGCCTCCCATGGGAGGGACCCCACGGTCTTACAGGGGAAGGACTCCTCTCCCAGAGCAGTGGAAGAAAATCTTGGTGATGAACTGACCAAAACCTCCATACCCTGTCTCCCTGCACTGTTGGTGGGAAGGAGGGAGGGGCTGGGGGGAAAAACGTGTTTTAAGGGCTTATTTTACTTCTCATTATCTTCCTCTGATTGTGTTAGTAATAAATTCACTTTGCAACCTTAAGTTGAGCCTGTTCTGTCCTTGAAGTGTTTTCTCCTGGTCCTTATCTCAGTCATGAACCCTTTGTTAATTTTTTTTCTCTCCTCTGCCCAGCTGTGGCAGGGGAGGGTGAGCAAGTGACTCTCGTGGGTACCTGGCATTGGGCCAGCTTCAAACCACAACAGATGGCCTGAGGACAACTGGGGTATGAACCCAAGATGGACCTTGCAGACACAGAAAATTTACTGCTTCTTACACTAGTCAAGCTGACTAAATTAGGAATGATTCAATACCTATGTATGGTATTTTACAAAGAAACAGAAATGGCAGCACTTTCTGAATTTTACAGAAGATAAGCTACCCAGGCACTTAAAAATATCCACCTGTCTTTGAATATGTAATTATTCCTGGACCAAAACCAGTGCAGTAGAAGATAATATTCTTCACTGGAGGCTGCAAAAGACCCCCACAAAACTGTACTCTAGAGACAAGTCACAAGTATCCACTTATGAAGAGAGAAAGGGACCCAATATTTATAGTATCCAGCAGAGATCCCAGAAAAATTATCAGTGTAAGCTGTATCACTTAAGGAAAGCCACATGGTGCTCTCTGGAGATGGGAAGAAACAGGAAGAGACACGGTATTTGCTTCTAAGTTCTACACGCTTGCAATAGACTAGCCCAAACACCTTTGATAAGAGCAGCCTCAATTTGAAGGCAAAATTCCTGCAGAACACTGTTGGCAGGCATTTTATTGAAGATTTTTCTTCATTAAAATCTCGAGTCACTATTGTTATGAACACTAAATGACAGGAAAATAAGCATGGAAGGTACCGTAATGAGTACACTAACATTAACTAAAACTCTGGGGAAGGAAGGGCTCCCATATCTTCATTTCTGTCTCCAGCCAAAGTGATAAACAAGAGCCAATGACAAATCATCTGGAAGACACTGTTCAATAGGAGATTAACCTCAGTAAATCAGATCAGTGCCAAATATTGGTCTATTAGAAAGTTAGGCTTGCAAAAAAAAAAAAGGTAATGCAAATGTAGAAAAGATGTGGCTTTGAATCCTTTAAATCCCCAGTAACATTTAGAACAAGCGTCAAGACCACATTTTTGTCAAAGGTTTTTTTTGACCTGCACTAGCAACTGGTAGTGTTAAAGAAAGAACTATTTATTCAATTGATTTATGAATGCAGACTGGAGTTTTTGTACTTGGTGCCAGTTCAAAGGAGTCAGGTTCAGTAGCTTGCAACATTTTTAAAGAGACTGGGATGTTTTAACATGATTGGGCTGGAGCAGTGAAATAAAACTGAGACAGCATAAAAGTACGTATTTTCCAAAATGAATGCTGATTGCAAGTGATCAGCACAGGGAGCCTTCATTGATGTAGAAAACTATATATTCCAATGCAGAAAGTACCTCAGTGAAATCTAATGACAGTCCAATCACCTTTCTGAGAAGGTATTGGTTTCCTTAACGTGTTATGTCTGCACTTTAAAGGACACTTATCTTAGCATGTGTAAGATTTTTCCAGTAATTAACACACACTACATAAGAGTCCCTGGATAAGGCACAGTCCTCCCAGATGGCATGACAGGAACATAATCATTAGAGGATATAAAAGGTTAACTATCACTTTGAGAGAACTTTTTCCCAAGATCTTAGATTAAATAAATTAACAAAATACAATTAAATTCAAAGTTAAAGCTATTAAGTATAGCTATACTGACCTCTATACTAGACTGTTAGAAAGTCTCCAACAACATGACTAAGAATCTAGCAGATCCTTAACTGAGATATCACACCCCAGTACCACAATAATTTTAAATATTCTTGTAATCTATATAAATACTAAAAACTTTTGTCACTAAAAGAAAAAACTGATAAGCACACTGAAGCATGACAGTAATAAGACAATAAAATATTATTTTCAGCATAAAATGACAAGTAACTTACCTAACAACTCTTGTTCTCATTGTTGTATTAGCTGGCCACTTGTTTTGAACAGACTTCTGCAAGCATCCATAAATATATCTCAATGTCCTGAAAAAATAATAACTGATGAATAATTTCATTTAAAATTTTTAATGAGTAAAAATAGCTGGTCATAAAGCATCTAGTCCAATCTCCTCCAATTTAGACATGAGCTGTAAATTAATTTAAAATCTGCTATAACAGTCCATTTACAAATGGCAAAGAAAGTCCTTGACTAATGCACTACTCTATTGTGAAGGTAAAATTCTGATAAATCATGTATGCATTATATGTTTTATAGTATTTTTTTTCCTATTTCCCTAGGTAACATTTCCCTTTTTTTAAAAAAGTTTGGTTTGGTTGCTTTTTTCCTTGATTTTTTTTCCACTTTTTAACTGAATGAATAATAATTTGTGCATCCATAACTAGAGGTCAGGTGTCTAAAAATAGTTACGCAATAGTCCTCTCCTATAAAAAAATAGGAGCCCTCTGGTGTATTTCAGAAAATGTTGAGATGCACCATATACTTAACAGTGAGAGGAATGACAGATTTGTCTTTACAAACAAGCAGTGGGTCTGCTGATAGATAAGATTAGCACTGAGAGACAAAAGAAACAATGCGAAGGATTCCACTGATTGATGAATGGAAAAGATATTTGCTTTTACAAACAAACTGTAGGTTTGCTGATAAATGAAATTGGATATTGAAAGATGAAAGAAACAATGGGGAAAACCCATAAATTCCATAATAATTAAAAATTAAAAAAAGGGGTTAAACATTAAAGGGGATCTTAGGCATTCCGGGAAGAATGTACCTCTCAAGTACCTCAGCCAATGGGGAAAGAGAGAGGGAAATGCGGCCAGGAAATTAGGATAAAAGGAGGCTGCATCCTCCAAAAATTCAAGAGACCCCAGGGGAATGCCCCATGGCCTCTCCCTTAATTCAAATAAAGTAAAAGGACTCCTCTCTCTCCTTTTTGACAAAAACCTCTGGCATTTGTGGATTAATTGTCCTAACAACAGGATGAAGCTTTTAATACTAACTGTGCTGGTTTTGTATTAATTGATTTGTGGTGAAGAGGGAAAAAGCCACGGAAGTGATTCTCTGTGAAGAGCTGCTAGCAGCTTCCTCTGTGCCTGGCACAACCAATTGCTGGCTAGCTCTGAGAATTGGCACACTGCTAAGCCAATTAGAAAAGTTGGAAACGCCTCTATGATAACATATTTAAGAATGAAAAACCGCGGGAAGCTCTCTTGCTCCCTGCTCTCTCAAAGAGAGGTGGGGGGGCAGGCCGGGCCCCCTTCCCAGTGGGGCTGGCCAGGGACCCTTCCCAGTGGTGGCTGCTGGACCCCGTCCTGGCGTGGCCGCTGGGCCATGCTGCCTGGAGCCATCCCAGCGCCGCGAGCAACCATGGGGCCGGGGCAGCGCCGTGTGGCTGCAGCTCTCTCGGCATGGCTCGCAGTGGACTTTATTTACTTCACTGCTTTTAACCAGCCATGCTGCAGACAGAAAGACAAAAGCGGCGGCAGCAGCTTTTCTTTTTTTGGCGTCCCACATGAAGAAAAGGTGCGGAGTGAAGCCAGCAGCCGGTGAGGCTTGCCCAGTGCTGGCAGAGACCATGTGACCAATAGAGAGAGAAGCACGGCGAGCAATTCCCAGATTGCGGAGCGTGGACAAAATCAACCTTTCAGCACTGCAGAACTCTATAAAAACTGTTTCAGTTGATAGAACTTGAGAACAAACGAACCTACAAACACCAATTGTCTCCCGAGCCAGAGAAAAGGAAAAAGTGAGGACACGTGAGGAGAAAAATATGGCGACACTAAGGTCGGTGCAAAAGAAGGAGGGGGAGAAGGAGGTGCTCCGAGCATCAGAGCTGAGATTCTTCTGCAAGCCATGATGAGGACTATAATACAACAAACTTTCCCTGTAATTCATGAAGTGCATGGGGGGGGTGCAGCATTCACCCGCAGCCCATGAAAAAAAGAAAGTTGAGCTGGAGCGTATAGATGCTGAAAAGCTGTGATCTGGTGAGAGGCTTGAACAGAGAGAAAGAACCATTGCTTTCAGAGATAAAGGAAGAGGACCCTTGCTTTTATACTCTAGAACAGCTTATCCTTAAAAACTGCACCCCATAACTAAATGGCCCATGAAAAGCAGTTGTGGGAAGACTGCAAGCCATAGGAGGGACTTCATGTTGCAAGCAGGTTCTGGGCAGACTGTTAGTGATGCCTCAGGTTTTAGCTTTTATATTTTTCAGATTCTGTACTGCTTTAGTCTGTAGTTATGAGCTTCATATTAGGGGATAGTAAACTCTCTTCACAGAATAGGTAGACAAAACAATTCCTTCTCTAGCTGGGGACCAAGGACAAGTGATCCAAATTTCAGGCCCAAGAGCATAAACAACAGTGGACTGAAGAGAGAAAAACAAGGAGGATGGGACTTCATAATCTAAAGCTATAATTGGACAATTAACTCCAATATGCTAATGGACCAGAACTTATAAAAGTGAGAGACCCAGTGACCGGTCGTCCATTTTGTGGCCATTTTGGGTTCATCTTGGGTGTGGTCCTGGCTGGGCTCTTGTACTGCCCAAGGTGCATCCATTGAGGCCTTCTAATAAATACCTACTTTATTCTTTAACTCTGTCTAGTCTCTATTCTAGGTCAGCCTTCACAAGGCATCATTAGCCGTGAAAATTAAAATCACCTTGAAAAAGTTCACAGAAAGCTTTCCTATAGGAAAGACCCCATGGCATAGCAAAAGAGACTCCGCTCCTTAAGCAAACTGAAAAAATATCTTAAGAAGTGGCAAACTAACTTAAATTCCCATATTTTGTCTCCCTGCGCTGTCGGTGGGAAAGAAAGAAGGGCTGGGGTGGGAGGTAAGGTGTTCTTAAGGTTTATTTTTGTTTCTCATTATCCTCTTCTAATTCTGTTAATAATTTTTTCTTTATACATTTTAAAGTTTTGAGCCTGTTTTGCCCTTAAAGTGTTTTCTCCTAATCTTTACCTCACCCCATGAGTTTTTTTCCCCCTCCTCTGCTTAACTACAGCAGAGGAAAATGAGTAAATTATTTTCATGGGTGCACACTGGCATTTGGCCAGCATCAACCCATCGCACTAACCTTGCTATCGATGACACAAAAGAACTTTCTGTGCTGTTCTGTGGTGGGTTGACCATGGCCAGCAGCTAAGCCCCCACCCAGTCACATGCTCACTTCCCGTCAGCAGGATAGGGAAGAAAATAATAAAATCACAGAATCATTTAGGTTGAAAAAGAATTTTAAGATCAAGTCCAACTAATAACCTAACACTGCCAAGTCCACCATTAAACCACATCCTTAAGTGACACATCTACATGCCTTTAAATACCTCTAGGGATGGTGACTCCACCACTTCCCTGGGCAGCCTGTTCCAATGCTTTACAACCCTTTTGGTGAAGAAATTTTTCCTAATATTCAACCTAAACCTCCACTGTCACAACTTTAGGCCATTTCCTCTCATCACTTGCTTTTTGAGAAGACACCAACACCCACCTTGCCACAACCTCCTTTCAGGTAGTTACAGAGTATGATAAGGTCTCCCGAGCCTCCTTTTCTCCAGGCTAAACAACCCCAGCTTCCTCAGCCACGCCTCATAGGACTTATTCTCCAGCCTCTTCCTCAGCTCTGTTGCCTTTCTCTGGACATGCTCCAGCACCTCAATGTCTTTCTTGTAGTGAGGGGCCAAAAACTGACCCCAGGATTCAAGGTGTGGCCTCACCAGTGCCAAGTACAGAAGAACAATCACTTCCCTGGTCCTGCTGGCCACACTATTTCTGCTACAAGCCAGGATGCTTTTGGCATTCTTGGCCACCTGGGCACACGCTGGCTCATGTTCAGCTGGCTGCCAACCAGCACTCCCAGGTCCTTTTCCACTGGGCACTGTCCAGCCACTCCAAGCCTGTAGCACCGCCTGGGGTTGTTGTGACCCAAGTGCAGGACCTGGCACTTCACCTTATTGAACCTCATACAATTTGTCTCAGCCCATCTATCCAACCTGTCCAGATCCCTCTGCAGAGCCTTCCTATCCTCAAGCAGATCAACAGTTCCACCCAACTCTGTTCCATCTTCAAATGTACAGAAGGGCAAAAGCAAGAAAAACTCACGAGCTGACATAAAGGCAGTTCAGTAGGTAAAGTAAAAGCTGTGCATGCAAGGAAAGCAAAATAAATTAATTCACTACTTCCCATTGGCAGTCAGGCGTTCAGCCATCTGCATTAAAGCAGGGCTCCATCATACATAATGGTTACTTGGGAAGACAAATGCAGTAACTCCAAAATGTGTCTCCTTCATCCTTCTTTCTCTGCAGTTTTATCGCAAAGCAGAATGTCATATCATATGGAATATCCATTTCGTCAGTTGGGGTCAGCCATCCCAGCTGTTTCCCTTCCCAACTTCTTACCCATGTCCAGCCTACTTACTGGGGGGTAGGGCAGAATGGGGAGAGAAAATACACCCCTCAACACTGCAAGCACTGTTCAGCCAAAACACGGGTGTGTTATCAACACTGTTTTAGTCACAAATCTAAAAGAGAACACCATTCAGGCTGCTATGAAGAAAATAATCTCCATCTCTTTTTCCATACCATTTGCATAATATGCTTGGGTTGTACACTATCCAGTACATCTTCATTAACCACCATCCCTCCTTCCCATCCTTTAGTATGCATACAGATATCATTCCCTTAGTCTATAGCCCCCCTCCCTCCAAAGTGTCCATAAAATGTCCATTTAGTTCACTTAGTCTGTAACCTGGGCTCTGTTATAGTGGTCACTTGGAACAGGAGAAGTAGTGCATTGTGTGGAGTCATTTGGCACCAAAGGCAGCTCAGATTGTGTCACTACTGCACTTGCACTGCTTTTTGCAAAGCTCATCCACCACTAGTTCAGGTGGTCCCTTTTATAGTACTACTTCTAGCATGCAAATCAAATCATGAGTTACAGCAGTTTAATTAGATACCCATTACAATCTCCATCCCTGGTCCTTTTGGACCAGGCTATAGAGTTTTACATCACAATGAACTCCATGCCTTGCCCCGGCTCCAGCATGGATTCTCCATGGGCTGCAGTCCTTTTGGAGGCATACCTGTTCTAGCATACACTTATCCACAGAACAGCCACTTCAACTCCAGCTCATACTGGAGTTCCTCCATGTCCAGTATGGCAGCACTAAACCATGGCATGATTTCATTCAGGTCATGATAGCCCACTGTTAGTCTCCACCCTCTGCCAGACTTTTGCAGGCCATATGGAACTATTCAAGAGTGATTGAGTATTACTGCTTACTCCATGGCTCTCCAACTGATGAATCAGCTTCAGCCAGGGTCATCAGCCACTCTTGTTAACTCAGTCACCTTCTATTCATCCCCCAGGTGCCACCCCCTTCTTCTCCCAGGGTCTTTTTCAGATGACAGATGGGAAGAAATTCCCTGAAAAACCTAACCCACAACACAGCCCTAAAGAATTTAGTCTTAGTACTGATTAGTATAAGATAAACCAATAAAACACCATTTTTATGGTGCAATGTAAACCACAAACAGGAATTTTCAAGTACAAATTTGAACAGAAGAGTGCAAACTTACGGAGGCAGTATCTCTGCAGCCATGAATATTTTCTCCACCAATTCCGAAAGTATACTGAGTAGATGTGCCAAATTAGTGTTTACATCTTCATTTTTTTCTAACTTCGAAGGATTTAACTAAAACCAAAAGGGAAAAAAGACATGTTTTGTCTCTTGAATAGAACTACATATATCATTTGATAATATTATACACTGAATACTATTTCAAAATAAATTAAATATTCTACTGCTGTACAAATCTTGTACAGAACTTACAAATCTGTTTCAAGGGCTAGCCAGAAAACTAATGTGAAAAAGCGAAGTTTTTAAGTTCTAGTGCACTATGCTTTTAACAGCACGTTTAACACTATCCACAAGTACCCACCTTTTTCAAGGTATATTTTCATCTTTTAATCCAGTATTCTGAGGACACAGTCCTCCCCTTTCCATAATTAAGTTCAAGTAAAACAGAAGTTAGGAGAGTTGTTTTAGAAATAAAGACAGTAACACAAGTAGTTAATGTAAGGGAATTTAAAAATTAAACTTAGTTCAGACATTGACTTCTAGTATATCTGGAGCTTAAAACAAGTTATTTAAGGTAGGCTATTCAGTAACTGCTACAACAGAACATACAACTGCTAAAGAATAAATACATAATTTAAAGAAATTTGAGTTTAAAAGCTTATTTAAAAGTGATGCTATGAACATTGTCCAAGCTCACATTTAGGGAAAAACCTCATAATCAGTTCCAGTACTGAAATTATTTCTGGACTAATAAATGCTTCTAAAGCAAATAACCAGTAGATCATCATTTCAACAAATCAAAATTTAAAAAAAAACATAGTTCAAGTTATCACCTCACAGGACTGCTTGCTCTCCATTATCTTTAATATACTGTCTTTTAGTGCATGATGAACAAAACGTGTTGCTGTGGCTTTCATATATTGTTCCATAAGTGTACTTGCTAAAGTGGTGGCACGAAACAAAGTAGTAGCTTCATCTGAAAAAAAAAAAAGTGCAAAGTTGTGAAAATGAGACAACAAAAAGTAGAGGGGGAAAACAAGCTGTGTTCACAGTTTGACATATGATGCAATAGAGAGGAGACAGAAATGAAGATATGGGAGTCATTCCCTCCCCAGAGTTTCAGCTAATGTTAGTGTAATTAGTACAGTACCTTCCATGCTTATTTCCCTGTCATTTAGTGTTCGTAACAATAGTGACTCAAGCTTTTCATGAAGAAATATCTTCAATAAAATGCCAGCCAACAGTGTTCTATCCTGGCCACAAACATGTGATAAGGCATAGACTACATGCATCTCTTTCTGGAGTATGAGCTGAAATAAAACCAAAACAATGTTCAGAAATTTGTGCTAAAATAACAGTCGCTACAAATACAACTTAGCAACATCTGTAAGTGTCATTGAAATTTCTCTCAAACAACAGAGAAACTGAATTTTGACAGAAAAAAAATGAGGAAACAAACTTAATACCTCTTTAAACTCACTGTACTCCTCTTCTGGCATGATCTTCTCCATAGAATATCGTGCTCGAACACGCAAAGATCCTGGCTCAATACCTTTCAGTGGTATATGGGAACTGAGCTGAAACCACTCATCTGTTGCATGTCCTTTCTGTAATCGGCTTAATTGGCAACGCATAAACACTTTAAGAAAAAAGCATTGTTAAATAGGTTATCTCCAGCAAAACAGTGCTAGCATTGAATAAAAAAAGATTTTTTTTTCAGCATGTCACCTTGCTTCAGCAAAAGAGTATTAATAAAAATGATCAAAATTTGTGTCATCAAATATATGGACAGATTATCTCTTAGATGGTTTAACAGACTCCTGAAAACTGAAGTTGAAATATAAAGCATGCTGTAAATAATGTATACAGAGATAGTAAAAAAGTTTTCTTTTTAATGCCCAAACAGGGGAAAAAGCCCCTCTGCTCCCTCAGCTACCCTATCAAACCTAGGCAGCAATAAAAAAATTAAAACAGGTAAAATTATTAGAATTTACTGTCCTCTTTTGAAGCCCTGGGCTCATACCTCTATCAGGTCTGCTCTTGAACCTCTTTGTTACCATTTTTAGTCTTTATTTTGAGCTTTACTACATCTTTCCCAAATGCTGTCAGATGTATTTCTTTAATACTTCGAAACTCTCAAGTTTAAGGCTGTAACATTTTATGCAAAACATATAAAAAGTCCTTCCCAGACAGGTTACTGCCCAAATAATGACAAGTCAACCACATATGACAAAAACATTAATTCACTTTTTTTGGTGGTGTTGGTACCTTAAAATTACTAAGTAATGACCTGCACAAGCCTATTCAACCATAATTAAAAGTCTGATCTGACAGCCGACTAGTAGCTTCAGTAGTCAGACCACTGACCATTCCAAATTAAGCACGTGCACTCCTGAACAGACTGTCTGGAACTTCTAAGCAAACACTCTTTTTCTGCATCTCTTGATGAAATCTACTTTTAATCGAGTCCCTCACATTTAAACAAAACAACTCCCCAAACAAAAAAAACCCATTCATCCCCCCAAAAATCAAAACAATCAAAAACCCTATCACACACTTCTTTTTCACTTTTCTGCAAAACCTTTGAACAGTTCTAGCAGACTTTCCACTGCCCCAGTTCTGCAGTATGTTTGGTCATCATTTGCATAATCAGATAATGGAACAGAATGACAGCATATTTCTAGTATAGATTTAATATCTCATATTCTTTGGAGTTCATGAATTGATAAGGTAACACATTTAAGTCAGTCAGGTAGTGGATAAACCAATTCATCATCATCTGCTACTTATCACAAGTGCGGACTGGACTGTCTTTAAACCAGATAATCAATTGACTTTCCCAAAATATTTCTTCTGAGCAAAGCTCTCATGCCCTCAGCTGAGCAACGTGTTTTCTTCTTGTTTTGCTTGTGCATATAAGGCATGTATCTCATTGACAGGAACAGTGAGACACAGGATTCAGAATAACCTNGCCAATGGGGAAAGAGAGAGGGAAATGCGGCCGGGAAATTAGGATAAATAGGAGACTCCATCCTCCAAAAATTCGAGAGACCCCATGGGAAATGCCCATGGCCTCTCCCTTAATTCAAATAAAGTTACAGGACTCCTCTGTCTCCTTTTTGGACATAAACCTCTGGTGTTTGTGGATTAATTTTCCTGACACTGATGATTTAATTTTTCCCATGGTTATACAGTAGCATTTCCTAGTGATAATATAAATATTATAATCTTATTTTGATCTTAAAAGATTGAAACAGAAACATCAACATATGGACTGTAGAATACTTGTTATAATTTATATTCAAAAACTTTAAGGAACACTTTCTGCTACTTAGAAAAGTATATTGAACTATTAGGCTATGTTCAATAAGAGACTGCCATTAGTTGAGAATTTAAGGATGTTTAAACTTTGCAGTCTAGCACATTATGGTAGAATAACAAATATACAGAAAAACCCCCAAAAGTTGATCCATTCTTTGCTAGGATAGTCAAAAACTGTATACAACAACCTTGAACCAAGAATGTTTTATGTGATGAACATTAGCAAAAATAAAAAGTAAAACTAAGGTCTCTTAATGGTTTGTTTGCAAATTAAGCTTAGGGATTAATATTTAGCAACAAGTTTATATTTTGATGACTACTAATTATAATCTGGAAATCAAACTTCAAGTGGTTATAACTTATGATTTTTTTAGAATGGAAATGAACTTAAGTTTACAGTGAAGCCTTTGTTGAACCCAGCCAGAACCAACCAAACAAATCCCCTAAAACCACTTACTGATTCAGAATAAAAGCTTATCTAAATGCTGATAAAGAATAAATTGCTCAATAATGGACATATTAAATGCTGGCTTTCCCACCCACAGCGTACTCATGTTAGCACAATCCATTTACAAGGCAATGAGGAGCTGTTAAGGACTTGAAACTCTTACACTAAGTTCTTCAAAGAAGTGGCTGCCAATGTCATTTTTGGTACCTAGTGTTGGTAGACAATATGTTGTTACTACCATCAAGAAGTACTTGATAGGCTCCATAGTTTCTCCCCCTTGTTCAAAGTCCACCCATATCAATGCAAGAGTGCTTACATACACTACTTAATACATTTAGCACATATTTAATGAAGAATATGAGAGGGAAGGAGCCAAGTATATAATCTGCCATAGTAGGCTTATTTCCCAGTGCCACAGAAGTGATACATGTGTATCACAGTGACTTTTTTTTGTCCTCTAGCTGCATATTCTCAAATTACTTCAAAACCAAGCTATCGCACTACTGCAAATACAAACTGGCTGAAAGGAGAGACAAAGGCAATGTGCACTTGCAGCCCAGAAAGCCAACTGCATCCTGGGCTGCACCAAAAGCAGCATGGGCAGCAAGTCAAGAGAGGTGATTCTTCCACTCTACTCTGCTCTCATGAGACTCTACACAGAATACTGTGTTCAGCTCTGGGGCCCCAAGCATAAGAAGGAAGTCAACCTGCTTGAGCGGGTCCAGAGGAGGGCCACCAAGATGATCAGGGGGCTGGAGCAGCTCCTCTATGAGGAAAGGTTGAGAGAGCTGAAGTTGCTTAACCTAGAGAAGGCTATGGAAAGACTTTATAGCAGCCTTCCTGTACTTTAAGGGAGCCTACAGGAATAATGAGGAGGGACTTTATCAGGAATTGTAGTGATAGGACAAGGAGTAATAGCCTTAAACTGAGAATGGGTTTGGATTAGATATTGGGAAATAATTCTTTACTGTGAGGGTGGTGAGGCACTGGAACAGGTTGCCCAGAGAAGCTGTGGCTGTTCCATCCCTGCAAGTGTTCAAGGCCAGGTTGGATGGGGCTTGGAGCAACCCGGTCTAGTGGAAGGTGCCCTTGCCCATGGCAGCAGGTTGGAACTAGATGATCTTTAAAGTCCCAAGTCAAGCCATTCTATGATTCTATGACATAACCAGGACAGCTGACCCAACCTGACAAAAGGGATATCCCATAATACATGGGGTTGTGCTTAGCATTACTAAGAAGAATACTAAGCTAAGAAAAAGGAGGGGAGGGGGCCATTCATTATTAAGACATTTGTCTTCCAAAGCAACCACTATGCATACTGAGGCCCTACTTCCCAGCAAGTGTCTGGACACCACTTGTTGATGGGAAGTAGAGAATAATTTTTTTCCTTTGTTTCCATGTGCAGCCTTTGCTTTTCTTTGTTAAACTGCCTTTATCTTGACCCATGAGTTTTTCACCTTATTTTTACTCCTCCTGTCCCCCTGAGGAGGGGGAGTGAGAGAGCTGCTTGGTTGGCACCTGACAGCCAGACAAGGTCAACTCACCACAAATATTGAAAAAATATAGCCCTGACATTACTCCTACTTCAGAGCAATCCACTTTTAAAAACTGTGGCTACAAAGGAGAAATGTTCAGAAAGGTAATCAACCCCTTTTCTTGCTTTTGGAGGTTTAGGCAACATTGCACACAGACAAGTTGGATATGNATGCTAATATGCAAGATCTATAATTGTATACGCGAACCATCATGGGGGTCTTTGGTCAGTTCCATGCGCCGATCGGGGGGGGGGGGGACACACTTCTGCAGGGTGCTCCTGCCTGGAACAAAAGATCTTTAATAAACACAGAGGTAAAATCCCTTTTTCCCCTCTAACTGTGTTTGGCTTTTAATTCTAAGCCCAGGAAAAGGCATCAGTCTCTTTTAGCTAAATTTTTCTCCCCATATACTTCAAATATTTAATAGGGATGGGGATGTAGACAGATGCTTGTTAATTCAAGTTAATATGGTCTAATTCTTATCCCAAAATGAAAGGACTGTTAGGTTATGCTCTAAGAGTCTACCTAGCCATGATCAAAAAACATTGGCAATCCTCTTGACCTAGGTAAGAAAAAGATCTATAACCTTCCACCAGTTGGATATATCTAAAAGTAGCACAATCTCCTTAATCTGGACAAAGAGAAGGAAACTACAAAAACACTTTAAAAGAAGTTACTGAAGTATCCCATTCATGAATTATCTTTTGAAAGGGTCTTTTACTAACCAAAGCTTTGGCCAAGATAAAGAATTTTCTAGCTCAAATGCATAGAATCATGCAATAACAAGGTCACAACTGCAATCAGAAAGTCCTTTAGTCTGTCAAATGAAATACATCTTTTTATCCTTCTGCTATGCAGAAAATTTTGTAGTTAAAGGAAAGGGCAAAAGTTTTGAAATTGAATTAGGTTTGGCAAGAGCATTCAGTCTTCAAAGTAATTCTTCTACTTTTGTCAAAGTTTCCCTACAAATCTCTTCTCTGAGAGGAAAAAAAGAGAAATAAATTGACACAGAGGCAAACGTAACAGGCCAGTAACACAATACCATGCAAACCAAAACCAACAGCAACAGATTATCAGTACTGTGCTAGGCTTTGGGACAGGTTTGAACAAAACAGAAACGTACTTGGAACAACTGTTGGGTGAGAGGGTGTCTGCTCTGCAGGCAACAGAGAGGAGGCAAAGGGATGAAGTTACAAGACAATTATGGTGGGAAACAAAATACCTTGAAAGCCAAAAAATCACATTGTAAGGCTCAGAATTCAAGTGTGAGTTTTTTGGGGAGGGTTCATTTTGGTGGGTTGGGTTTGGGGTTTTTTGTTTAGTTTTGTTTTTTGAAAGCTGATAAGTCTTACTGTCTTGTTAGTTTTCTGGAATAGAAAAATAGAAACATAACAGCTGAAGAAGCTGTGTAAATAACAGGAGGAAAGTACAATCTTGGGAACACAGATGAGATAGAATGGGGGGAAGAAGAAGATGCTACAAGGACTGAGGCAAATTTCGTTCTACAGACTGTCAAATTGGAGTTTCATTTATTTTCAAGTGAGGAAAGTACTACTGTTTCTCCCTCTTTCTCACTGGAAGCAACAAAAAACCCCGAGAAGGACAAAAGTAATTCCACACAGTTGAGCTTAAAAATAAATTAAAGAAATTAACTTAATGAAATGTAACATTTTATGAAGGAGATTAATTCTGACAGCTTCTCTTTTTTTTGTAAACATGGTCACAGTATAACACAATAGGTATACTGGAATAGAGCTAGAAAAGCCATCAGATATATAGTATTGGATTACTGTGCATTTTACTACTAAAAAACATGCAGGTTCTTACTGTAAAAACATTAATGTAAAATCAGTAACAGACATCTAAAACATACCAATACAGCTGTATGACAGTCACAGAATATACTTAATTCTCTTGTGACGTTTGACAAGAGCAATGCAAACTCTATCCATTGTTAAAGTATATATGCATCCTTTACATAAAAATACTTACATATATCTGGATCTTTACTTTTCTTTGTTTTGTTACTAAGACTTATCTCAAATCTATTAATGTCAGATGAAAGATCACTGGGGAAAAAGACAAAAAGCCCCAATTAATACTATATTTGGCCAACATTTAAATTTATTCTAAAGTTATTTCAATCTTAAGTTATCATGACTAGCCAAAGATACTTAGATTCATACATAAATTTCTATCCATGCATTTGTGGATCCTATATAACCATGCATACATTATTTTTATAAAGCAGATACAAAACAGTACAGTGCAAAGAATCTTAAATGCAATGCAACTTTCAAGTGAAATTCAGTAATTCAATAAGATTAAGACTTACTCAAAGACAAATTCTTCAGACCACACAGGGTTCTGTCCTTCCCTGATGTGTGTTTTTGCTACCTGGACACTGTTCAGGTAGATGTTACAATATGGATTAGTAAAATGTTTTACTGGGAGCGTATGAGCCTCTTCTACATGCAAGATAAGACTGCTGACCTAAAGAAAATACACAGAGTTTATTTATTTATTTAAGAAAGAATAGAATTCTCCCCCCCGCCCCATGTGGAAGCTTAATGTTAAGGAATAAATATTAAATAGAAAATATAATTTCTTAATAGAAAGAGCAGGGAAGAGGAATAATGAAAGAAGATTTTAAGAGGCACCAGGGACAAAGAGCAACAACTTGAAAATAAACCTCCAGCACCATAGCTTTACCTCATTTTTTATTTTAAATCCATCACTATAAGATTTGCAATTACTAACGTTTCTATGCATAGAAAATTCTGCTGAAGCTAAAGACTTGTATCTTAAGTAAGAACCATGGACAAATCCAAACACAAGGCTGCATTTTGTGCTTTCCTAACAGATTAGGCTCAATTGGAGTCAGCAGTGAGCCCTGGCAGCCAAGAGGGCAAACCACACCCTGGGGTGCATCAAGCACAGCATAACCAGCTGGTCAAAAGGGATGATTATCCTGCTGTATTTAGCATTGGAGCAGCCTCACCTTGAGTACTGTGTGCAGTTCTGGGCCCCACCATTTAAGAAGGATGTGAAGGTCCTTGAATGTGTCTAGAGAAGGGCAACAAAGCTGGTGAAGGAGTTGGAATGAATGTCCTATGAGGGGCAGCTGAGGACACTGGGTTTGTTTAGTTTGGAGAAAAGGAGGCTGAGGGGTGACCTCATTGTTCTCTGCGTACAGTTTCCTGAGGAGGGGAAGTTGAGAGGGAAGTGCTGAGCTCTTCTCCCCGGTATCCACTGACAGGATGTGTGGGAATGGTTCAAAGCTGCACCAGGAGAGGTTTAGATGACTTTAGGAAGCATTTCTTTATCCAGAGTGTGGTCAAACAGTGGAACAGGCTTTTCCCAGAGAGGTGGTTGATGTCCCAAACCCATCAGTGCTTAAGAGGTACTTGGATGATGCCCTTACTTAATGCTGTGCTTTAACTTTTGGTCAGCCCTGAACTGATCAGTGTGTTGGACTAGGTGATTGTTGTAGGTCCCTTTCAACTGAAATATTCTATTCTATTCTAAAAAAAGTAAATTACATAAAATTCTTTTCTTTAACATACTACATTGTTTTCTCCCTGTTATAAGATATTAGTCTCTACCATAGATTCTCAAAATAAGAGCACTTGGAAACTCAATTTCCAAAAAATGAGAAGTGAACACTGAACTCATTTACATTAAATATATTTTAAATAGTCTACTATTTTAAAAACTTCTGAATTGCATGCAATTCATAGCCTAATCAAATATCTGCAGATATCAACTGAAATAAATTTAGTCAAATACAGGAAATACATTTGATCAGGTCAAAATTTCATTTAAATGCAAATATTCAGTACCAGAAATTTCAAAGGACAGTTTGAGAAATCCTGAAACGGATATAACTTCTGTAAGGCAGTCATGGAAGTATGGTTTCTGATCTTTATACACTTCATCTACCTTGATCATTTATGCTTTTTATAGTTTTCACCTCTCTAAATAGTCCAATACTTCCCACACTTATTTACCTGGAAATTCTTTTACTCATTCCAGCCTATAGTTTTCTCATTTTCTTTATACATTTGATATAAGATGATCAAAACTAACTGTATCCTAAATGAGAATACCATAAATATTAAATAGTATCTATCTTCTATACTATTCCTTCATGTAGCCTAACATTTGCTTTGTGTTTGCAAGTACAGAATTATTTCAGATGATCACTCTGTAGGTGCTTTGCTTTTTTGGCTCTAAATTTCTTCTGCCATTTATATATCGAGCTAATTTAGTTTACTTTTTCAGAAGTATTCAATCATCTTTAATGTTGACCACAGAATAATTTTGCATTCACTAAAAAAACCCCACCCATAAAATGTATTCCTTTTCCTATAGACTGGTAAAACAGCTACTTCCAACATTCATAGCATTCAAAGATACCAGGGATTCTTGATTCCCATTATTCTTTAATCATCACTTATGCAGTCATTTATGATTATCTGTCCTCTACCTCTGAAAGAAATTCTGGACACAACAGTACTCTCAAGAAACCAAAAGAATATACACCACAATCACAGTTAAGCATGTATTTGTCACTGAAAAATGGATATATTAGTTATACTATTATTTTGGTTACATGTGACATAAGTCTGTCAAATCTGGTGAACTATAAGAGTTAAGACAATACAAATGCTGAATTGTTGACACTTAAATATGATCAGAAATTAATACCTAGCAAAACATCTGCCAGTTGCCTAAACACCATTTTGATCTTTGTGTATATAGATATCATAATAGAGTGGAAGTCATTCCCGTTGGTTTAACAAAGGTACTGTATAACTCCAAGAAAAAGAAAGCACATGCAGGATTTACTATTGTTGAAAGGAAAGTTCTGATGTATATCATCATTTTGCAACAAGGAGGCAACATCTCCCCCCCCCATATCTATATAGCTTCACCTGACGTAGACGTTTATTTGATGTCCCTGGACTGTTTTTCCTTAAACTGCAAAACATCTGCAGAGCCTTCATCCAGTCCTAAAAGATAAAGGCACAAAACAGTGTAACAAAAAGTCAGATACAGCTTCTTGCAATAGAACTGACATATCAAAAAGTATCTGAAGTTGTTTCATTAGCTTAAAAAGAACCAACTTGTATACTACTCAGAGTATGAAACTTTGAATAGTAAAGCAAAATTCATATATTTCTCAGTAAATCTAAAAAGACATTTGCAAATTTGAGTTTCTCCTTTTAGAAATATCAAGCAATGGATATACAGTGTGACCTTTATCAATTTTCCAGATTAGTCATACTTAATTAAATAAAAAATGGTATATAAAATGAAGCAAGACTTGATTGCTTCTGAGAAAATAACAGATAAGGCAAACTGTTCTGATCATTCTCTCCTCTATTTTTATATGCAGTTGTATTTACTCTATGTGCTTCAAACAAAAAACAAAGCAGCATTAACAGAAAAACACTGAAAAGTATAACCTTCACCCCCATTCTCTCTGCTCACAAATACATAAAGCAGAGTAGATACTTGGGAAGGTGGAAGATATGCTATAGCCTCATTTCTCATGTTTTCACATCCCATACAGTCAAATTTTGTAAGTTCTCACGAAGCGCAAAATTTAGGCTTTGACTAACATTCATAAAGGTGTAGGTCAAAGATCTGCTAGCTACTCTCAAAGTGCAATTTAATAATTTTTAAAATACAGGTACATTCAATATTGCAGCTATTCTCAAGTAAACCACTTTGGGAGTGAAGTTTAAGCTTTCAAAACCTTCCACAAAACGAGGAACTGTCAACTATGCATCAAATTTTTATTAGCTTGCTTTCTTATTCAAATAAGAAAAAGCAAATAAAGAACCATAGAACTTACTAAACACTCTAAATTAATCTAAATATTTCATATATAGTCATCTTTATTCTCCCTTTTAACAGGAAAATCTATCCCCTTAAACATCACAGTTTACAGCAGCAAGTATGAACAGTGCACCATAGTATGCACAATGACACTATGTCATGAGGCTAACATGTCGTGTATGAGGCTAACATTACATTACATTGACTTAATGGTTTGTACAGACCTCAGAGAACATGCAATCCATTGGACAGCTACTTTCATATTTACCACATTATATGAAAACCATCAAATTTTCCTTAGTATGACAACAAAACTATTCTTCTGTGAAATGTTACAAAGTACAGACAGCTGTAACTTCTGAGAACATAAGCATCAGTAAAACATCTGACTTACCTGAACCAGAATCATTTTATAAAAGAAATCCCAGTATTCTGCATAAATGCAGTGAACATCTTAAGTGTTAAGCAAATCTAAACCAAAAGTAGATTATACCAAATGTTCAGAAAACAGGACAGGATATTCTGCATGTCCTGACAGGATATTCTGCCTACTACACATTCTTAAATAAAATCAAATGCATAGCTTGACTTCTGACACAAAATGTCTGTTTCAGAGCTCTGGAATACCAAAACAACTTGATGAATAAGAACATAGTCACATCTTCTATATGCTCTCCTATTAGTGACTTTTAGAGAATTAAACTCCATTCCTACATTTCTCAATCAGCAAACATTAACTGTTAGAGAGCTAATAACTAAATGATAACAATGTAAAACACAAAAAAACCCTTTATTTTGTGCAAGATCAGGGCCTAAGACAGGACAAATAACTGTAAATGGTTCGACAGATTTTGATTGGTGGGCATACCTGCATTAGCATTTTAGTTCTTATCAGGAATGTACTCTTGAAGCAAAACTCTCACTTACCATGCTCTGGTTCATTAGTTGGAAGAGTGCTGGAAAGCCAACTTTTTTTTTTTTTTTGCACTGAACTACTCCAAAATATATTCTCCAGAAATATCTAATGGAAACTAATGGAAGTTCAGTCCATGGGACCAGACTAGAACTTCTCCAAAGTAGAACCCCTAAAGCATAGGTAATGTAGGTGCTGGATTATCATCACCAACTATATCCCTTACAGATCTGCTATTATTGCATGGTAATATTTGCTAATGTAGACATAGCCACCATACATTGTACACTTGCTTTCTATTAGAGAAGGATAATATCATTAAACATTACAAAACAAAAAATTGCTTTTAAAATTATATTTACCGACAAAAGCTCTCACCTGCACTTGTTCTTGAGTTTCTCCTGCAAAGTAAAAGATGTAATGCTCTTCACTGAAGTGCTGAACTACTATCTGAAAACAGTTTGGCCTCAAAATCAAACAAAACAAAAATGTCAGAAAAAAACCCAACAAGAAATGTCTCTACATGCTTCAAAAGTGCATTTCGGTTGGAATGAATGATGCAATTTCAAGAAAACTGCACTATAGTTCAACTAGTTTGCTTCAGAATATTTAAGAAACTTGGAGCAATTTGTATTGAATATACATGTACACTGACTTACACTTGAGGCAAAATGCATGTGATAGCATTAACAAGTCTTTTATGAGGACTATTCACCACAAACATTTTAAATGATGCACAGGTTCAGCATTACATCCCAAGCACTTAAATCATGCCTTATGGATTTGTTGTTTTAGGAGTTCAGCAAACTATATTAACATAAGGAATTCTTTATCTGAATGTGTTCCACAGCTCTCACAACCAATAAAATGTGTAATGGATCATTATCAAATATGTGTCATAGAAACTTTTAAAGCTTTAAATGTGAGTATAACATCTTCTCCATTTTATGTATGTACACTCATTTGTCAAGAAATATAAAAAATATTTTGTACTGTTACATTAAAAGTTGCACACTACAAGTACACTGAGCCTTCCACATTACCTTCAGGGTAATTTGGCTCTCCCAAACACAGAGTTACATGAAGGATCTTACTTCACTTGCATATGATATTTCAGTCTTCCCTTCCCCCCATCCATTGTTTAGGTAAATACTGGCATGGCATTTTCTGGCCATGCACACAGTAGGATTGAGGAGAGGGGCAAAAAGTAGCTGGGTCAGGGGCTACTTAAGACATGCAAAGCTACAGCTCTCACTGTACTTCTGAGAAAAGGGGAAAGATATTTTAAGTAGGTGGTAAAAATAAGAGGAATTTTGTCTCAACTACAGTTCTTCATCAACAGCTTTCCCAAGCAGATGCAACCATACATCTCCTTTTACCCACACTTTTAGTTACTTATTATCCGAATATATTTTAACTCACAGTACAGCGTTTCTTAGAAGCCGCTCAACAGTCACCATTAACCAAAACACTCCTTGTTTACAGTCTCCACCAAAGTTTTGTGTATAATTGCCAACTTTCATGAGGAATATTTTGGTATTTTTTTAAATGGTACCCTTATATCTATGGCTCCTCATTGCAATAGTTGTGCAGATCTTTCAAAATGATTGCAAAATGTATAAAAATCAGATGCCACAAGAACACCAGATCTTTGCAGCTTAAGAAATGCCACTAATTTTAAACATCTATCTTCACATTATCTATGTGAAAAGACTTTAGGTTGATTAAATACTCTTAATAAATATTAAGATGCATGGAATAACCAGAGCTGCTGTTTAATGTGTTTTTCCATCTGTTATGAAAAAATAACAACATTTGCAAGAGTAAATGCATCTTTTTCTTCTATATCGCACAGGACTGCATATTTTTTTATAATTAACAATGAAATAAGTGTGATCTCTTTTATCTTAGTTACCAGTGATATCAGGAAGTGGTTTGATTCTCAATGTCTTTGCCAATAATCAAATCACTTGCAGTTGACATATTTAGTACAGTAAATGAAACTGTGAAAATGCTCTCTTGCAAAAATAATTTTAAAAATGTTTGCTTATATGAACTAACTTGTTCCTTTAACATTGGTTGGTCTAATCTGATTCTTATTGATTCCTAAATAGAAAAGCACTGACACATTATCTACCTAATTTAGCTTTCTAATACCTATCAACAAAAGAATGTAGATCTTTTGGAACTGACAAAATTCTTGATCTTATCAATTCTTGGTTCAATCGGATTAAAACACTCAATACAGTTGCTTCACAATCTTTTTAATACATGTAGAACAATTTATACACAATATTGAAAAATGACAGTGCAAAAGGCCAAATCATTATCACATCATATTACATGAAAAAATCTTAAATTCCAAAATTTCTTACTAGAAACTGTTTATGAACAGTTACTAGCAATCAAGTTGCCATGGCTTAAGTTTCCATTAATCACATAAATTTGTTTACATATGCTCTTGCAAGCTACACTAACTATGGAATAAAATGCAATATAAAACAAGAGTCACAATGCTTGCATTTCATGATCAGCAAAAGCTAAAAAATAAAAACCAAAACAACAACCAACCAAAAAAAACCCCATGTGGACAGTAACCAGGGCTCAGGTGTCAAAACTCAAGTTTATTGTGCCAGGCCAACTTGCTCATTAGTGACAAATTGTTTGTATCTTGTATATGCCTCAAACTAGTAGTTAGCTGTCCTGCTGTATGTACAAGAATTAAAAGTCAGTGCCCTACCTGCCAAATAAACTGTCGTGTACTCCATAGACCGAACACACACTAAGGTCTATTAATCCTTTAGGTTTTGTGGCTCGTTTTTCACTTTCAAAATAAATAAGTTGGGCATCATTTCCCTCCAATATAAAGTACAAGTTTTTCCATCTCTTCCCTTTACCTGTAAGGAAAGTACAATATTGTTTTAAAGAAAATGTAAATTCTGTAAATGAAGAAAAAAGAGAGCAGTAAGGTTTTTGTCAAAATACAAACAGAATAATGTAGCTAAAACTAGACCCTCTTCACAGATTAAAGTACAATTTTAGATGGTTCACTGTGCCAGTTTTGCATTGGAGTCACCCACGGAAGTGATTTTTCTGAGAGGAGCTGTTAAGAGCTTCCTCTGTGCCTAGCAAAACCAATAGCTGGCTAGCTCTGAGAACTGACAACCTGTTAAACCATTAAGAAAGCTAGATCCGCCTCTGTGAGATTCACATTTTAAAACTAACAAGCCTGGGAAAAGCTCTCTTGCTTCCGGCCTTTGAAGGGAGAGGTTCTTCCCCCCCTCCTGGCCCGGTGGCCAGGTGGGAGAGGGGAGGCCGCGGCGCCTCGGCCGAAGCCAGGCCCAGCCCCAATGGCTGCTGGGCAGGGGAGGGGAGGCCATCGGCCCCAGCGTGCTGCAGCTGAGTCCTAGCCGCTCCCCCCTCCTTCAGTGCAGCCTGAAATACATTGCCATAAGTGCTTCAGCCGCAGCCCAGCAGAGATCACATGACCACCCACAGGCCTGGGTGAGATATTAACTCTTTCACTGCACAGATGAAACTTGCAAAACATCAATCCTCCCTCGAGTGGAAGAAAAGAGTGAAGACACGTAGAAGACAACATGAGACACTGAGGTCAGTAAAGAAGTCAAATTCTAGATGGGAGGAGAATGAGGAGATGCCTTAGTTTTGGGCTGAAATCCTCTTGTAAGGCTATGGAGAAGAATAGAATTGATACATCAGACTCTTTTTCCCTGTAACTCATGTAATGCATTGGGGGGGTGTAGCGTTCTAACCACAATCATGAACAGAGGCACCAGTGTTGAAATAAGCAGATGTTGCAGTAGCTGTGATCACATGAGAAGTTTGAACAGAGAGAAAAAAGAGAGATGAGAAACCTTGCCCCAGGAATGGAAGAAGAAAACCTCTGTTCCCAGAGATGGATGAAGAGAACTTTTGCTTTTATGCTAGAACAGCTCATCCTTAAAAATGGCACCCCAAAAAGTTGACATAGCCTAGGAACGCAGCTGTGGGAAGGCTGCAAAAAGATGGGAGGGACTTCACAAATGCAGATTTCCGGGCAGTTGCTATTCGTGCAAATTAAAAATCACGAGAGAACTGTTTCTTGCGGAGAAGTCTCCATGGCATGGCAAGAGAGACTCCTCTCCCTAAGTAAACTGAAGAAAGACTATTTTAGAGGTGGTAAACTGACCGAAAATACCAGGTTTTGTTTCTTTACGTTATCAGTGGGAAAGGAAAGAGGAGTTGGGGGGAAGGAAAAGTGTTTTAAAGGTTTATTCTGATTTCT
>VZSE01003776.1:39601-82258 GCA_013398275.1 Promerops cafer | reverse complement strand
CCGCTCTTCGCCGCCTTCGCCCTGCTCCGCTTCGTCGCCTTCCAGCTCGGGCTGCTCTTCGCCTGGCTCTGCGAGCGCCTCTCCCGCGGCGCCCTCATGGCCGCCAAGGGCAGCAGGGCCGGGGCCGGCGACGCGCCCGAGCCCGGCGGGGCGCCCGAGACGGTGCGGGCGTGCCACAAGCGGGCCTTCGAGTGCATCTCCATGGCTCTGCGCATCGACGAGGACGAGACAGGTAGGGAGGGAGCGCCCGCGGCCGCTCCGGGGTGCGGGGGGAGGGCGGGGAGGCCCCGTGCCGTGGAACCGCTTTCAGCTAAGGGCAAACAAAACCGGCTCGTGAGGGAAATGCAGGCTGCAGACGGTGCGTGCGGGGGTTGAGCCGTGCTGTGCCCGCATGCGGTGGCGGTGCTTTGGTCCCCGGCCGGGTCCGTCCCTGCCGCAGCCCGCAGGTGCGGGTCGGATCACAAAGCTGTGGCTCGGGCTCGTTCTTCTTGCAATACAAGTGCTTGTATTTCTCCCCAAAAGCTTAAGAGTTTTTGCCGCGGAAGTCTGGGTGAGGCGATTAAAAATTGCGGGCGGGTGTGTGACTGTAACTGGCCTTCAGTAAGCCAGCCGGACAACAAAAGCGCCAAGGACAATAATGAGGGTGCATCCTATAATGCACTGCCTGATGAATGATGTGAGTGCTGAAGCGAGGCTTCAGGTTACTTGGCCCTCAGAATGCCCATTTGGAGTGGTGGGACTTTTAAGGAAATAAATACTTGAGTTTTGGCAATTTCTTAAAAAATGTTTTTCTTAAACTGTTTGACGTGCATACTCTTAAAAAAACCTGAAAACCTACCACTGTGTGATGAGAAGACCTTAAGGAGGACGTTTAGGGTTCAATGAAATAAAACAGAGGAGTGAGGAATTTTCTTATTTTTTTGTAGAGCATTAAAAAACCCCAACCAAACAAAACACTTGATACTGAATTTAATTTGATCATATATTCTAAATGCTGCAGCATGATTCTGTCAGCATGCAGAAGGCAGGCCTTGGGGGCAGGCTGTGCTGGTTTTTAAAATTCTCTGGAAAAGTCAGAATGCTTTATTCTAAACTTTCAGTTGAGCTTTAATGAAGCTGCTATCCTAGAGGAGATTAAAAATATAGGAGTGGGCCTTCAATAGAAGCTGCATGCTGAGAGTACCATAAAAGCGTGGGATGTGTCCTCCTTTGCGTTGACAATTTGGGAGTGGCAATAGTATGCTGTGGGGGAGAAAAAAAACCTGCACCATGTGCAGCAAGGTTAGCTCAGCACTGATGTACAGTGAGAGAGCACTGAGGGTCATAGGAGCAAAGCATGAAAGAAGATGAGGTAGCTGAAAGCTTCGGTGGTGTTGATGATTGCTCTGTGAGGAGTAGCAAAGTGTTACCTTATCAGGCACCTGTTCCACTGTTGTGACCTTTAACTGTTGGTGGTTTGGAGGGTAAGCCCTTAAATACCAATTTTAATAATGGACTTGTTCTGTAGATATCTTTAGGGTGCTTATACGTGAATTAGCTGCACAGGCCATACATTTAGTAAGATAATCTTTGCTGCTAATATGAGCAGTTGCACAACAGTTACAGCCCTGCAACTGCAATATACATTCCACTCGGAAAGAACTCCCCTTAATACATAGATTTGTTATTTGCTTTTCTGATTTTACCAGAATAGTTGTCTATCTTTGAAAATTTTTTTGATCTGTAAACAAACTTTTTATAGCTTCAAAGAGAAAACCGTATGTTAGACATAGTGTGTGAAATGGTTGGAATTTCTGAATTGTCTTAATAGCTTGTTATGTTAATAGTTATGTGGCATTTTTGCTGTTGTGGGAGCTATACATACTTCAGTGATTTTGGTAGCATTTCTGGTAATTTTTTATGCTCCTGAATTAGTGGGGCAATTATTCTTGTTTTGGTGTTTTCACAATTAAGCTTAATATGTTTTCCCAAGAAAACACGTGTGGTGTGTTGACCCCTGCAAGCAGTTAAGCATCCACACAGCTGCTTGTTTACTCTTCTCAGTGGGACAGGGGAGAGCATAGGAGGAGTGAAAGTGAGGAGAAAAAAAAAAGGGGAGAAATCTTTCCAAGCAGTGATTGCCTTGAAAGACAGCCCCCATTTAGTTATTCATCTACCCAGGTTTTTATTGATGAGCATTATATTGTATGATGAAGAATATTCCATTGGCCAGTTTGGGTCAGTCATCCTACTAGTGTCCTCTCCCAGCTTCCTGTGCACCCTCAGCCTACTCACTGGGGATCTAGATGGGAAAAAGAAAACCTTGAGGTTGTGCTGTTCAGCAATCCCAAAACATTTCTGTGTTATCAACTGTTTTAGTCACAAATCCAAAACACAGTGCTGTTGGGGCTGTTTGAGGAAAATGAACTCCATTCTCCCAGAGCCAATATAGCAAATCAGCAACTTCCAAGGAACGTGACATTTTTTATATTTTTAATGTCATAATCACTGAGACCTAGTCAACCATTCTGTGTGGAGTTGGAGCACAACCTTTGCGAACACCTCGGTGTGGTATTGTGCTTTGAAGACTTTATCCAGTTAAAAGCTGGAAGTGAAATTTTAATGATGAGCTTGGTGTGTTTGCAGCTGCCCCTAAGAATAACAAAGCCATTCAGAGGTGGCTGGAATTATCTCAAATCAGATTTTTCTTTAGCTGTAATCAGTATTAGATTTACGATTTACACTGCAGTCGAAACTGTTTCTGTGGGTGGTGGGGAGAAGAAGCTTAAAGAAAAAGTGTAAAGAGAGGATCGAAGTAATTTACCTTGTGTGATTTAATTTATCTAGCTTTGTCCTTAACAGTCAGGATATATGAGGCTGGTGAAGAAAGGGCAGTAATGAAATGAATCCCAAGGTGTGTGGTGTTCATGACTATAGGCAGGTGCTCTGTGGTTTGTGGTTGTAAGAAGAGCAAAGCATGAAATTACCTGCATAGGGGAACTTGCCAAATGTTATTATTAAGAGATTTTTTTATCTGAAGAGGAGCAAGAGAAAACCCTGAAGGGGATTCTAGAAATGTATTGAAATACTTTTACTAACACTGAAATTTGCTAGAGAATAGGTTTGGGACTGAGTTATCAAAAGATTTGAGTGTAGAAGCTCACAACCACTAGTAACTGGCACTGAGGAATAGTTTTGTGAAACATTGTTATCTGAAACTAGAGTAATGATATCTGAAGTGTCACTGTAGGCATTTTTTGTTTTTTCTACCACTAGTAGCTTGTTAATCTGATCAGGTTTTAAATTCTAATACCTAATCTGTTATATTCCTCTGTGGAAATGCATGCTTAGTGTGATACAATTATGTTGCAAAAGTGTTCTTCCATATGCAGGCATATTCATTTTTAATGCAGAGTATTTATAGAAAGGGAGCAATATGAAGTAGATATTAATAGGTCTTCAGTGGCTGACTTGCAGTGTCACATAGCTTAGGTCAGGCACAGGCATGTTCATGGTTGTGCTTGCTGAAATTGCCATTCAGGACGTGGTTGGTGCAGAGGTGTGCACTAACTCTGCTTGTGTTGTGCTTCACATGAAAGTTGACATACACCTAGAATACAGCAGCTTCATAATAGCATAAACAAAGAAATACCCTCATGACAAATGAGTTGCACTGTACAAAAGTTAACCAGAGAAGTGTCTCTCATCTGTCTTGTGTAGTGTCTTAGACTTTCTGCTTTTCTTCTTGGGTTTCTGTGCTTCTAGTGTTATTGTGGCTGTTATTAGTGTTATTATTGACTGTCACTGGAAGATTGAGGCACATCTCTAGCTGATGTTCCAGAAGTAAAAACTGTTAATTTCACCATTTCTGCTGGGAGTGAATATGTATAGGTGAGCTTTTTTAACTTTTTTTTTTTTTTTTTTGGGCAGGGGGAGGAGGGATTTATTTATTTAAGGCAGATGAAGAATTATTCTTAAAACAGGCAAAAGTGATTTGAGGCTGGTTTAGTACCTGTTTTTAATAGAAAAGCTTATTTGATATTTAAATAGATATAAAGTTGACAGTGTCCCTTTAAGACTTTCTTTAAATCACAGGAATTTTTTCAAATATCTCTTCCTCTCTCTTACTTGTTTTATGCAGCATTATATAGAACCATTCCTAAGCTTTAATTCATTCAAGAAAATAATGGGCTCACTTCCTTTTTAAGCAGGACAAAAGGAACAAGCTGTTGAATGGTATAAGAAAGGAATTGAAGAACTGGAAAAAGGAATAGCTGTCTTAGTAATTGGTCAAGGTAAGCCAGTTTTGAGTTTTGTGGAACTGATTTTGGTTTATGGCTTCTTTGAAGTGAGAAATCAATATTACTAAATATGGTAGGGGCTAGGAGCAGCCTGCTGTATGAATTATTTCATAAGGATCTTTCTTATTCCCGTTTTAGCTGTGGGGAACACTGGTCCATTTCTCTGTTCCACCTTAATATTCTGGTCTATATCACATGCAAATCTTGCTCCAAATATTTTCAGACTCTGCAAAATCATAAGGAGTTCATGAACACTGTTAAGTAAAACACGATTTCTTATATAATGGGAGTGCCAAAATACTGAGTTTTGATTTGATTTGCTGAAGTTGACAGTTCATGTTCTCCCTTGTGCAGAATTTTATATTCCCTTCAGTATAATCTAAAAAGAAACCCCCCAGTTTGGAATGCCCTTATATTGTGTTTCTGAATAATTTAGGCCAAAATAACAGAACATTTCCAACAAAGGAAGAAAGCCATCTTGCTATGTGGAAACATTATAACCTTTAGTGTAGAAGCAGGTATGTGCCACAGAAATACAGGTCTAGTGAAGAACTTGCTGAGAATTTCTGTCCTCAAAATAATATTATAATGAAGAAAACCCAAATCACCTGCCCCAAACCTAAACCTATAAGTGTTTTTGCAGACTTGCATTTTGTTCCTCAGCTGTGTTTAGAAGTATATGGTGATCTTACTTAGGGGCAATACCAGTGACTTTTGACAGAACCTGTATAAATTGCACGGTTTAAAAGAAAGCGTGATTTGAACAGATAATATTTCTTAGGAAGTGGTGGTGTTAATGTCTAGTTCTGTGTGTTTTGAAATGTAAAGGGACACAGTCAACTGAATTTAAATCTGTTAATTCTGCCAAAATGAATTCTTTCAAATTGTACTTGCCTCTCAGTCACTTTTCAAGCTTTTTAAAAATCTTTTTTATTTGATTTCTCTTCAGAGAAACGCAGAGACAAGGGATGTATTAGGTCAGCATGAAATGTTAGACAATATGCAAAGCAGTGCTTGGGTTCCCATCACTCTGTAAGCACTGTTGTAAAGCAGAGAGTGTCAACTAACTTCAAATTCTTGATTAAATAGGAAACTTTAGAGTTTTTTTCATTAGTTTTGTAATGAAGTTCCATAGCAGAGGGAATAGAGAAGGAGTGGGAGGAGGAGGAGGGAAGGCTGTGTATCAGTATTTTAGCACTTAAAGTTAATTTACTGAATTGTGTTTTAACATGGATTTTTCTTTGTAAGGTGATCAGTGTGAACGGGCTCGACGTCTCCAGTCTAAAATGATGACAAATTTGGCAATGGCCAAGGATCGGTTGCAGCTTTTAGGTACCAGTTACAATTCATGACTTTGGAAAGTTTGTAATTATTTGCACAACTTCATTTAATGTATTCTTCTAAAATATTACTTTGATTTTTAAAGTGACAGAATCATTATCTTTGTAGGGTCTCTTTAGTTTAGTTGAGAGCAAGTGCTGTTGATGGATTTTGAAAATGGAATTTCATGACCCACTTTCAGGTGTAAAAGTAACTGAGAAGTCTTTATATCATAGCATCTTGACTCAAAAAATGAGGAAGTCTTGATTAACTCCTGATGGAGTTTTTCAGGATTTTTCTGTTAGTACTGTAGTGAAATTTATTATATATTGCTGATCATGAGTGCCAAGTGTGCTTCCTGTAAGTGGAACTACTTCATATTCTGTTGATTTTGCTGCCACTTATATTAACAATTTTCCTTATTTTTGGTAAATAATAATAATAAGGATGATGATAATAATTCTTTTAACATCCTGTAGACCATAAGGTCGTGAAATTCTAATTTTCTTGATTCTTTTCTTGTAGTGTTCTATTTTAAAGTTAGAAGGTAAGGTTGCTTTTTTCAGAAGCATAGTGTTGTATCGCTTTAGCTTTATTAAAATTAAGTGTTGTATATAAGCTCTTAACAGAGTAAAGATTCTCCCATCAAACAACATACGCATGGCTCTGTGTAGTGCATCCTCTAAATTTAAAACTTTGAAAATGCTTTCAGTTCAGTCAGTAAAATTAAAGTAGGGATTATTTTTTTTAATTGCCCTTTAAGGGTACACTAACAAATGTACTTGATTTTAACTTGCATATCTCAGCTTTAATCTTACCCTCTCTTGTGTGAAGTTCTACTAACTCATTCTTCTAGGAGCTTATAGAGCAGATGGGAAAACTTGGGCTCTTTTCTCCTCTTACACTTGGTGGTTCTGTGGTCCTGACTGGTGGTTGACAGGGAAGTTGTGACAGCCCTAAGGAAGTGAGCCCCTTTTGTTTCCCTTGAGTTCCTAATGTCTTTAATATTTTCTGAAAAAAAATGAAGGGGACAGGAGGTGAAAGAGGCATCTGTCTTCAATGCTTTAATATGGGTGTTTCTTGGTACAGCTTTAGTATATGGAGAAAAGATATTTTCCACTTACTAGGGTTAAAAGCTGGCTTCTAGAGGTAATACAAACTAGAGAACAATAGAGTGAAAGTGATTACATGCTAACAATCTTTGATAAGGTATGGCTTGTTGCACGCATCCTAATGGCAAGTGACTAGAATTTCTTTCTAGAAAAAAATTCGCTGTTTCTCAAAGCTTGAAGCAACAGTGTGTTTTGTGGGTAGTGCTTCATCCTTGCTTGTATTACTTTAGTAGCACTTGCAATGTTGATAAGTTGCTTACTTGCTGTGATCTGATTGAAAAGAAACAAAGGGTAAAATTCACAAAAAACCCTAAAGTTGAAGTATATTCATCTCTACTACCAGAATGTGTGATCACATGCTATTTATTTGCTTCAGAGTGCAGATTGAAAGGTAAACAGATAGTGTTTATTGTGTTAGTTGATGTAAAATAAATGTTTTATTTTATTTTTATTTTTAAATTATCAGTTTAGTACTTTGTTCTGCCTAGATTCTTGTTAATTTTTACTGAGAATGTGCTTCATACAATGTACCTAAAAGCAAAATTTGGATAAAAAGGAGCAAGTGAAGTCATGTGCCCTTTAGGAAGACAAAAGATGTGGTTTGGAGAGATATTTCAATGGCTTTAAATCCCTGCAAGTTTGATCATTAGAGTGCTATTTGAGTAGTATTTTTATTCCATCTAACCAACTCTGAAGTATTGACAGCATATTTTTTATTATTTTTGTCTGTCATTTTACATGGATTTTGTAGAAATTTAAGGTAATCTAGAGTTGAATTCCATGTGCCATTCTAAACACACTATTAGCCTCTTATAGTAACAGATATTTGGAAGTTTTTGTGTGGTGTAAAGACCCCTTTGTAGTTGAATTAAGCATAAGGCTCTTGAAGCTATTACAGATTAATAAAGTGATTTTTCCTATGAATTGAACTCATAAGAGTGTTGTCTGCTAGCTCTGTGGAATTTCTCCCTTTCTTAAGTCAGAATAGGCAAGTCCTTTATTGCATTAGCTGGAAGGATAAAGCAAACCAGACAATAATACGAAATATTTCATCCTGCTTGCTAGATGGAGATGTGACTGCAGGCTGCCTAACTCCAATGCCATCCAGTCAAGCAGGTTACATTGGTAGTACACAGAAAGCAAAACTTAAATAATGCCCATTACAACTGTCCCTTGAAAGTTTGAAAGCACTCAGTGTTGTTGGTTTTGTTCGTTTGTTTTTGAAGAGTTGGTGCATAAGTGTAAGTTTAAGTTGCATGACCCCACTGATGGGGGTGTTTGACACCAGTTTGGTGAGTGTGATGTCTGATCACACCCATGTGTTACCACTGTGTCATCACACCACTGATGCCTTTTAATGCTGGAAGAGGATGGAGCTACCCACCATGGATGATGGGTTTTCTACTTTGAGGCCTGTTTCCATTCTGAGTCTAAATTATGTATCTTATTCTGTTTAAAGCTGTACTGTGACACAGTCTGAAAGCTAAAGTGATTGCTGGTGTGTTTCAGGTCACCTCAAGGGGACTTGGTCGCTGTGACAGTCTACTGACAATATTGGGTTGTGCTGGCTGTCAGGGGACTTGAAAATTCTTCCATTTGATGAGGTGGTGGCCCTCCGTTTTTGACATGGTTTAGGGTGTGTTAATTGTGTGGTTAAACCTTGCTTTGATGGTCTTCACACACCTGGTCTCTCCTGGATGACTGATCACATGTTAGTCATTAAATTTGATGTATTCAGAATGACAGGAGGATGGTTTTTTTCTACAGTTGATTTATAGACCTTGGCAGCTTGTTGTTCCTAAAGATAGATGGCTGTAATGGCCACTGCAACACTATTCAATTCTAATGCTATTTATGTGTTTTACCTATCTGCGTTCTCTCATTTCAGAGAGGCTTTCAGTAGGGGCACAGATTTCTTCACAACAAGTGCCTCCCTGTCTATTTAGTGTAGCTTTAGTATTTTGGTTGAAGGGTGTATGTGGCACATAATTCAAATATCTGTCATCAGTATCCTCTTTGGAGGGTATTAATATTCCTCTATTCTGCCTGTGTAGATACAGCCTTCAATAGACACCTTTTGGAATATTTCACTTTCTTGGAGGAGATGATGCTTTTTGCTTCAGGCTTATGTTACAGGGTAGCATTTTTATAGTAGAAATTAGTTTCCTTGAACTCAAGCTCAAGTGTTGCCTAAATAAGACAGTGGCTGCAGTGCTGTTTGGTAGGTTTATGTCAGCGTTGTATCATTAAGGTGAAATAATGAATGAGAATCTGTAAACTTTGTCAGTGTCTGGAAAAATAGGGAGAAAGCATTTAAATGGAAGATCATGGTATCCTATAATTCCCTGGAATAATATTTAAAAGCTCAATTAAATTTATTTTTGATATTCCAGAGGATCCTACAGCTATACTGTCCCTAAAGAAAGGTGATATATTTGCTTTTTGAAATTATATGTGCAATACTAAAATGACATGTTAATAGGTAACGTGATGAGAGGACTCTGAATTGAAACTGGATAACAGTTGGATTACGTTTTTTCTTTTTTCTTTGGTTGGAGTTCTGGAGTTCCTGAATTTGTGGAACTAGCTAAGCATTGATAATTGTAGTAGAACCCCAGTGTCAAATTGTAGCATTGAAGCAAATAGCATTTCCTGAATTCCTGCACAAGCCAATTGATGTTATTATGGTTGCTCACTAGAAAGTCTTTTTTGTGAAGATCAGAAATGTTCTCCAAAACTCAGCTGATTATCTAATATCCTAAAAGTCTATTAATACTAATTTTGTTTCCTAAGCTTCCTGTATGTTCTTTCCATGTGGGTTGCATGCACTGGGCAGGGAGTAGACCATTCTGCTGCCTCCTTGGTAGTGCTGTGCACACTGTCTGCAGTCAGTTGTACTAAAAGTACTTTCCTTACCCTTCTGGAGAGAAAAGCTTATGAGGGTAACTTCTTGGAGGTTGCAGAGCTTGTGGCTGTTCTTAGGCTGTTCTTATGTGACTGACATTTTTATTTGTTTGACTCTTCAAAGCTTTCAATTTAAATTGAAGTAAACCTTGTGTACACATACTAATCTTGAACTTTAGCTTTTCATATTTGTCTGTGACTATCAAGTTTTCATTCTAAGCCACATCTTGTTCAACCTAAATGTTATTAAGCCATCACTTTAACTATGAGGTGTAAAGATACTATTCAGGAAAGCTAAGCAGTGAGTGATGAGGAGCAGGAAGAAGAAGAAGAAAGGAACGAAGCAGAAAGATTAGAGAAAGATCTGTAACAGGTAAAGGAGCCTAAGGAAGGAAGTGCTCATGCTTGTTGGTTATACCATCTGCAGGCTCTGCATGGCACTTCTTCCTCCAGCCAGGTTAATTATGATCTTAATTGTGTACGTTTTTCAGTAGAATTCATCTGCTTTTGCAATATATGCTTTCATATTACCAGAGGACATCGCTTTTCTACATGGCATCTCTTTTCTTGCAGCTTCTTGGTAGTGTTATTTCTTGCAGTGGGGGAGCAGAAGGAAGAAAAAACAGGAGGGAATGAGAGGGCTTGACAGAGGGTATGCCTTGCATCCTTACAGACTGTGGTTGATTTTTAAAACAAGAGGGTTGTGTGTCAAATAAAGATGGGAGAGGCAGAAAAGGGCCCCAAAAGTACGGCCTAGAGGTTTTTAACTGCAATGGGAAAAGCAGGAGTGGTAGCTGGGCTGCAGAGAACAAGTAGTCCTTAACTTTTCTTTTGTGTTTGCAGCCTTACACCTCTTTGGCTTACGGTTTGCCTGTTTTTATTACTTCTCAGAGTTAATTTCTTTCTCCTTAATCTTTAGCTTTAAATACTGTATTCAGGTGTTTCTGAAGTTAATCTTCCTAAAGAATACAGTTTGCATGACAACGTTATTGACTTAATTTCAAGGCAATTAAATATCTAAATAGAGATCTCAAAAGACATCATTGTAATGTGTATATGGTGTGCTGCTTGAAGTTTGAAGGTTTCTGTAAAATGTTAACTGGCTGTTACTACTTAAGTGGAACATTTATTATGAAGAGAAGTGAGGACTCCTTGCACTTGGTCAAAAGTAACCCCTTGAGGAGGACTTTCAGAAATGTGCTATCAACATAAATATTTATTAAATTAAATTGAGTTAATCCTGAACATTGTTTTTGAGAAGTAACTGCAATCACTAGACTGGAAAGATTGTTGTAATTAACTCAGCCATTAGGGGTGAGTTTTAAAGCTGTTTTCAGTCATTCTCATATTAACAGAATTTTCTTACCCATTTGCTGAATGTGTAGAATAGATAGAAATATTCCTTTTATCTTTAACAAAGCCAAACTTGACATTTCTGTGTTCAACATACATAAATTTTCTTGGTTCATTTTTGGTTTTTGTTTGTTTATTTTGTCCTTTTTCCTCCCTCCCCCTCTGTTCTACTATGTAGAGAAGCTGCAGGCAGTTTTGCAAATTTCCAAGCCGCAAATGGAGGTCTATAATGACAGTACTAACCTGGCATGCCGCAATGGACATCTCCAGTCAGGTGGGTTTGGTTTTACCAGCACCTATTGAGGGGATGTCTCTCAGTTCCTGGTGTATTACAAGGCAAAATAATGCAATGCTATATTCTGGCCCCACCAGCTTTAAAATAAAATTATTTATATTTCTGTTTTTAAAGGCTTTGTATAAAATACATTCCATCCTTTCCATGGCTTTGACAACACTGTTTTATTTTGTAGTATTCAGTTTTCTCTTACAATGATTGTCCTAGAATTCAAATCTATTTACTAAGGCAAAATTTTAGAAAATGTTTCTTATGTAATATTCTTCAAGGAATTACATTAAACCTGTTACAGAAAGTGTCAGTGTTGGATATATAGGTTATATGTTGTGCCTACATTAATTAGCTCTTTCTTTATCATATTATGAATATGCATTAAGCAACTTTAAATTTCAGGGAGTTTTTACATCAAGAAACTGATATGAGTATATACATCAAGCAATTGAAATGAGGGGGGGAATGATAGCAGCTCTTGCATTTTGTCAAAGAACATTGTTTTTAATCCTTTCCCAGAAGACTGAACCAAACTTATTAATATAGCAGAAATAAACTTTTTTTGTCCATAAACGAGGTGTAAAGTTGTGGAAGTCCAAGGGTTACCCAAAGTACTGAATGTTTGCAGCTGTGGGATTGCTGATAGAGGACCATGAAAGTCAGGCTATTAGCAGGCATCTGGATTTCTTAAATAGTTGGTGCCTATGCTCTTGTGCTTGCTTTTTCTCTTTTTGGGGTGTGAGGTGAGTGAGTGTTTTTTGTAAGAACATACTAGTAATACACTTTTTTCTTAAAAGCAGTGTAAAAAGGTGGTTATGCTTCAATCTGCTAATCATATTGCTGTTGTGCTTCCTTTGTACATGTAAAACAGTATTTTCATATGGACAGCTCTAATAATTTAAAAACACAAAGTAGATGGCAGAATTTCTTAGAAAACTACAAAATCAGTTTGCAGGCTATTTCAGATAAGAGGACTGTTGGCTCTACCTGAGAAGGTAGAGGTACTTCAGAGGTATTGAGCCACAGGGCTCTGGCATAAGCTTAGTTTTCTATCTGTGGAAAGTATTACCTGCCATGTTGCCTTATCAGGCTTTTTAAAAGTTCAGGATTTTATGAAGTATGAAACATGGTCATTCTTAGTTTTAACATAAACAAAGTGTCTTTTTACCCATCATTGGTCTAAAATTACATTGCTTTCTTTTATTTGCCTTTAAAGGCCAAAGTATTTACAGATGTTTTTCCTTCATAATTTTGTGTAAGATTCTATTCTCACAGCTATGTTGCACATTTTTTTGATATTTCCAAAGTGTTACTGATTTGAGATTCCCACTCAATTTACTTGATTCTAACACAAATGACTACTTATCCCTGTCTTCAGCATTTGTGGTTTACAAACTTACATGAATAGCTAGAGATTTTTCTTGGAAGTTTATCTTCTAGATTTATACTGAGGTTTTTCAAGACCTCGTAGCGGTAGTATCACCTGCCCTTTAGTTGCAGAGGGCTATGCAGTAACTTGTCTAAAGAGTAATAACAAGTAGCCTTGACTCAAACCTTTACTTGGAAATAATATAAATTTAATATTCATTCTTCTTCTGATAGCAGTCTTAAATTAAATGTAAAACAATTTACCTGTAGTTTTTCCCCTCAAACGTGCTTGTTTTACTCTGCATTGTGGATTGTTGTTTTCTTTTTTTATTAAACAAACTGGGGAAGGAGATTATGCCAATCTTGCCAAAGTTTGAGTTTTATGAACTCATTTACTAGTCATACAGTACTTAGAGTATTACAGTAATTCCGTTGTATACCATTTTACCTGTAAATCTCAGCATGATGGATGGCCAGAGAGACCATTAAATTTCTAGTACCTCAACGTGAATACTGTGCAGCTAGCTTGTATTTTATCTCAGTTTTTACATGGAAGGAGTTGCTGGCCTGTCTTTAATAGTAGACATATACAGGCAATATTTGTCATGGTGCAGAAGTTCTATTTTTAATGCTGAAGTTTTCAAAGGAGTTCCCCGAGTAGAAGAACAAGTAGCAATAAGATTGTTTTTAAGAGCATAATTTCTCAAAAGCAGATCTTTGACTGATGTGGATCTGTCAGTTCAGAAAGGAGAACAGCTGTAATTCCTGGCTTGTGTAGCTGTGCTACCATTGAAAACATGCAGCACGTCCCTCTTAGTTGCTAGAGCTTTCTCTTAAGTAGCTTTTGTTACTTGCATCTATCTATTTGAAAAATCTGAATTGAATTTTTGAGGAATTGCAATTTTGGGGGCTGTTGTGAATGCTGGTCCTGAATAATGATCAGTCTTGCAACTGCTGCAAGTTTAAAGCAGCAATTTAAAGTTTTTGGTTTTGTTGGTTTTTTTTAAATGAAACTGCATACATAAAGTTACAGATAATTTTAGACTGCTGGATTTTTCTTCCAACTTGGTGTCCACAGACCGTGTACAATAACTTGTTTTAGTCCCTTTATCTTACTTATCAATAGGCACATATAGGGAATTTCTGAGGAATATTCCCTGATGATTTTTAAGATGTCACAACTAAAGACTAGAAGTTGTTCTGCAGTACTGGAATTACTGCTGTTAATTTGAATTTAAGCTTTCTTTTGAATGCTTAAGAAGTTAGAGACATGTAGAAGCTTGTTTATTGACCTGTGCTTTAATCTGGTTAAAAGAAAATATAATGGGTTTGCTTTATAGAAATATAAAGAATGTTGTTATATTAAATAAATGAGCTACAGCTGCATAATTTTAAGATTGTTTTTGCATTTCCAGGTATTTAATATAATCAAGCTTCTCTTAGATTGTTCAAGCCTATTTGTACCTTAAAACCAGTTTAATATAATAAGTATCTATATTACATAACTTTTAACATTTCTCTCTGCAAGGGAGTCTGAAATTTGGCACCCGTGTCTGCAGCTTATCACAATTTAACCAATAGAAAATCTCAGACAAAATATTGCTACTTGCTTGTTTGTAATTTGTGTTGTGTGTGTATTTGGATGGCAGATTAAAATTGCAGGGATGCTTGCAGGACCAGACAGCTATTATGTCTGTATAATCCAGTGGTGTTAGCCTGGAGCTATAAAGTAAATTATTCTGTCCAGAATTAGAGAGTAAAATCAAACTGATTAAGCATCTATTACTGTCCTATAAATATATATTAAGCAGACAGTTGAACTGTTCAGTGTTTCAAATACACTTGGAAGAATTTCATGGTGTCTCTTTGTGATTAGAACATGTTTTAGGCACTTCCTTATTGTTCTAAACAGAACAGTGAAACATTTGGCAAAAGGTTGCTGGAGATATTATGAAGGCATTAAAGTCACATGCTATGTATTTCCAGCCTTTCAAGAGATAACAAACCAAAATGGGTAAGAAATGTGTTTGGGGGCTTTTTGCATTTGTTACGGCAAAATATGAGTCTTGCATAATGGAACAGTAGGAGCTGTCTGACGTGTTCACTCAAACACCTCATGCTTTAGAAATAGATAAACTTTAGATAAATTGTAATTCTGAACTATTTGATAACATTTTTATTTTTTACTTCAATGAAAATTTGTATATAAAATGAAGCTTCCCTCTGGAATTGACATTCAACAAACAGCTACGTTCAGAAGCTGTTCATTAGTGCTTCTTTATGTGCTACCCGTCAGGACTGACAACAAAACATGTAAACTTACTGGTCTTGAGTCCTGGAGGTGCAGTTAGAGTAAATAATAATTTGTATTAAACCTTGTTTCTTCTCTCTTCTTTCCTCCCTTCTGTTTCCAGCCTCCTGAAATACTCCTTACCTGTGCAATTGTATGACCCTCAAAATTGCAGTATCTGTATTTTTCTCAATGTGTGGGAGTAGTTCTGGGAGAGTGAGGTAATTGAGCAGCATGTTAGGATGAAGGACATGGAGAAAAACTAATTGAGGTTTTTGAAGCCTTCCCGTGTTGACTTCAAGCCAGCTGTGCAAATGAGGTTGAGGCAGGCTAAAAAAAACCCAACCAAACTGAGTGCCACCTTTTGATTAAATTGGACCAGTCAAAGTGCTGAGTAGCTAGATGTGTTAATCGATCCATGTACTGCTTTTTGAACTTGAAAGTTACTAAGTATACCTAATTTTAAAGGATTTTTGACTTGGAAATTCTGTGCAGGAATGACTAAGTAAATGTATCCAGCTCTGGAGCTGTGTGTGGTTTAGTCAGTAGCCAGTTTTGGTGGTTTTTCTTGGTTTTTTGGGGTTTTTTTGTTTGTTTGTTTGTTTGTTTTTAACAAGAAACATATTACAGGTAAATGTACTTAATTATACTCTTCAAGTTGCCTTGTTTCTTGCGTATTGATACATCTGTTGTTTATTGTGGACCCCTGCAGAGTTCCTGTAACTCTAAAAAGGGGTAGATTTGTGACTGAAGAAGGTCTTTAGAAACTTTTTCACTGAATTGTTAAGGATACCTGCAGGCTGTGTAGAGATTAGGTCTAAGGACTCCTTAATCCTTTTAAAAGGATATAAAATAAGACAGTATTTATAGTTTCCATCACAGACAACAGTACTGTACTAGACAGTTTCCTGTAGTGTATTCCCACCACAAAAAAATACCCTTATCTAAAGCTGTGCTCTAATCGCTAATCAGCCTGACCAACCTGCCTTCTTGCTGCATCACCTTCTTACCTCTTAATCTCTGATTTGATGTTTTACACTTGCCATTTCTGTGCCAAGGAACTTAATTTTATCATGAATCCCATACAGAGAATGTAGACATCAAGTGCTGCTTTGTTTACTCTGGACCAAAATGGCTTTTTGTAGTTTGATGACCTGTAGCCAGTATTTCAAGTTGATCTGTCACCTAATTTGAGGCTTTCCTGCTTCATCATGGAGGTGAATAAGTAGTGTGAGTGGAATGTCTGGTGATGTTTAAATATATTTGAAGACTTAATTTTTAACGTAGGAAGGTAAGCTGCTTCAGAGTTGTCCATTCAGAATTTACTTACACCTTGAGATTCCTAAAGTGAAAGCAAGCTGACAGTCACTTTCAAGTATAACTACTACTGTAATTTTTGCAGATTAAAATGCCTTGGTTAAGCTTTTGTATGGAAGGTGCTAGATAATGTGAGCTGGCATCCAATTAACTAGAGTGCTAACATCACTTAATGAATCAATACTCTGAATCTAAAGACTTGGAATTTTGGAGTTATTGTGATGATTATTTTTAAGAGTTCTTGGGAAAGAAGACAGCAGAACACAACCCAGAAGACTTTGCGTCGTAAGGCGTAGATGGTGTTCTTCCCTTGATTACCAGGACTAAGTTATCTCTGGCTTTTCTAAGATGGCTAACTAGGGTTTATTTTGAGAGCACCTAAAAATTAGAATTTTAACTGTAGGTTAATATACCAGTCAATATACCCTTAAAAACACTAAACCTCTTTAGAAATGTCCGTTGTTCTTCTATAATGCGGTATTATATGTTTTAACAATTCTATCTTCTAGTTGCAGTTGATGGTAAAAGTACGACTGCTGCAAATGTTCTTATGACACTGGTTTTCTTTATAGAAAGTGGAGCAGTTCCAAAAAAGAAGGACCCCTTAACACACACGAGTAATTCCCTTCCTCGTTCAAAGACTGTTGCAAAAACTGGATCCACAGGTCCTTCGGGTCACCACAGAACGCCCAGCTACAGTGGGGTATCATCATCTGTGTCTAGACCAGCACCTAATTCTACACCTTCAGCTCACAAGGTATAGTGAGGATTAATACAGAAATATACACTTGAAAATCAAGTGTAAATTCCAGAAGAAGCTTTGGATTTAATGCCTTAATTGCAGTATTGTAGCTGCAGAAATTTTTTTTTAAAAATTGAAACTCCAAATTTTTAGCCTGGCCTCTTGAGGTAAGCTGCAGAGTGGATTTTAGAAATTGGAGAGAATCAAGTGGGTGCATGGGCAAAAGCATTTTAAGTATAGTCACAGTAATAAATACTACTTGTTTTTAAAATTCCATGGGAAGCTGAGTAAAAGTTACCTAGAAGAAAAATAAATGTTACTTCAAGTATGTAAAAGATGTAGGGAAAAACCTCTTAGTCAAGAGCTACAAGATTTTTCCCCCTGCATGTTCTTCTCTTCCAAAGCATGCATGCATGCACAGGTTGTTTGGCAACCATATTGAAAAGCAAATTATGGTTAGGCTGGGACTGAAACACAGAATTAAGTCCTATAGTAAGAATACAGAAAAATACATTTCTGTTGACCCATCTTTTTCCCTTCCATCTTTATTACCCAGTAAAGTAGAATAAAGAGCAGAATGGACTGAACACAACTGTTCCATTAAAACATTATTGCTGCTATAATATGAAGTCTTTTAAGTGGCCTGTTACAAAGTGTGACAGCAGTAGGAATTCTTGCTTATAGATATTGAGAACCTGAGATGGTTTGTGACACTTATTTCCAGAGTATGCTGGGAGAAAAATATTGTAGTTAAATAAATTAATTATCAAATAAAAAAACCTCAAACCAAAGACCCTTCATCACTGGAGCCTAAGATATTCTACTCATGGCTGACTAATACGATAGTATGATTTGTAGCAAAATACAGCATTAGAATACTGGGTATTTGTTAACATGCTGTTTTACTGGAGCAAATGAAATGTAAATCTTCTTTTGTTTAACACTACACTTTCAAAGTATTAATCTGGGTTTTTTTGGTTTTTCTTTCTTCCCCCCCTCTCTAGGCCACTCCTAAAAATAGCAGAACAAATAAGCCTTCTACTCCTACCACTGCTCCTCGAAAAAAGAAAGACACAAAGATATTTAGAAATGTGGACAGCAATCTTGCTAATCTTATCCTAAATGAAATTGTTGATAGGTAAGTATGAAGAAAAGCAGGGTTTTCAATCCAGTAAATCAGTTTTGCATTCAGTACAATCTTGGTCCACTTGGAATTACATTAGTACTTCTACTTTGTTGGGTTTTTTGGAGGATTTTTTGGCTGGGTTTTTTTAATTGTTACTTTGGCAAAAGAATGTTTTAAAATACTTAACAATATAAGTTGTAGATTTTCTCAAAAGGGTTCTGTATAAATAGTCAAATGCATTAAATTTGTCAGCTGCAGCTGAAAAAGAGTATCTCATTGTTAGACTAATTAGTATTCCATTTCTTTGTTAGTGGGCCAGCTGTCAAATTTGATGATATCGCAGGGCAGGACCTAGCTAAACAAGCTTTGCAAGAAATTGTTATCCTTCCTTCTCTTAGACCTGAGGTAAGCAATGGGGTATTGTTATCAATCTGTGACAGGATCAAAGAAATGTACTGTGCTTCACAATGAAATGATGATTCTTGAATCTTGTTTTTACTAATTATGATTGCTACGGGTAGCTGTGGGGTCCTAGCCATCTTGGAAAAGGAGAATATAGAATTTGTGTGATTAAAATACTACCATGAAATTCCTTGTCTTCTGGTTAATCAATGTTGCAGAAGGTGACTGGAGCAAGAAAAAAAAAAAGAAACCCCCAAAAAACCCAAGCCCAAATCAAATCAGCAAACCACAAACCCCTAAAAAAAACAAACAAAAACAAAACCACAACACCCCCACAACATAAAACAAACAAACAGCAAAAGCAAACAAACAAAATTTCTCACCGTTTGTCAGGCTGACTGTTCCAGATAGCTATAGCTGTGTGTCCACCCCTATATGGCCATGTGAAGGACAAAGCCCTCAACTGGAAGGGTGAAATGGGAGAGATTTGTATAGGTAAATTAGGTTGTGACACTATCTGATTGGAAAAACGTTATTGTGGTCATCATCTCTGTGAGGATATTGGTTAAACATTGAATAGTTTATTCACAGATGGAGAGGATGCAAAGAAGTGTAGTGAATAAACAAATACACTGAGATATGTAACGTTTGAGGGCAGATTTCCTCTTTACTTGGCTGTATGGAAGTTGATAATTTAGGCTCTTACTTATCATAGACGGTACCTCAACTACTCTGACTGCCTAAATTCAGGCCTAGTCTGCTTACTACTGGAATTTTCTGAGCTACTTTTAAGAAAAAATTAAATTTTTCTAAAGCTGAACTTACTAAAAGTTGCAGTAGTTTTGAGGAAATTGCGTGCAGTGATTTCTTGCAGTGCTCTCATGAGACCCCACATGGAGTGTTGTGTCCAGTTCTGGGGTCCCCAGCACAGGAAGGACATGGACCCGTTGGAGCAAGTCCAGAGGAGGAACAGCTAGGTGATCAGAGGGCTGGAGCACCTCTCCTGTAAAGAAAGGCTGAGAATTGGGATTGTTAAGCTTGGAGAAGAGAGGGCTCCTGGCTGACCTTATTACATTAGTTCAGTACCTGAAGGAGACCTAAAAGAGAACTGGTCAGGAACTGTTTACAAGGGCAAGTAGTGACAGAACAAGGGAAAATGGCTTCAAACTGAGAGTAGGTTTAGATTTGGATATTAGGAAGAAATTATTCACTGTGAGGATGATGAGATACTAGAACAGGTTGCCCAGAGAAGCTGTGGATGCCCTCTCCTGGAGTTGTCCAAAGCCAGATTGGAAGGGGCTTTGAGCAGTGTGGTCTAATGGAAAATGTCCCTGCCCATGACAGGGAAGTTGGAAGTAGATGATCTTCAAAGTCCCTTCCAACCCAGCCCCACTTTATGATTCCGTGACGATTGGAGAAAAATTGCTGTTTGTACTTTTTGTTTGCTTGTGGGTCTCATTTGTTACATGGACAGGTGACTGGAGTTGCTCTGTGGTTTTCCCCTTAATGCGGTTACTGGTTTTGAAGCAGCATAGGGAAGAAACCCTAAACCTGGCATAGCATCACAGAAATCGAGCTGTAAGGAGAACAAAGCTTTGGCAACAAACGTGCGTGCTCAGATGTTGTTAAGCAGAAGGAAGATGTCATTATAGCATCTCTGTTACTACAGTGCAATAGCATGTCAAGTGTGCTGTTCAGTGACACCAATACTGTGAGCTGTGTGGGAAGGACTTGGAGATGGAAGACTTGGAGTAGCTTTTCTAGTACTGTGGTATCTTCAGTAAGATTGTCTCATGTTACTGTAGCTAGCAATGGGCCTGACCTTGGTGTAGGTTGAGATGTAATAAGGACAGAGAATCCCATGAATGTTTAAACTTTCCTTGGAAGTAGAGAGGGTTGGTTTTATTCCTTGTAAATGAGCACAGTAGACGTGGCAACTATAGGGGGATATTTAGTAAATTAACACTAGTTCAGTTTTAATCTTCATGAGTTTTGAACTCAAATTCATATTTATCAAGCCAATGGTATTTTTTTGTAGGAGAGCAAAAGTTGAGGTACATAAGCAGGAAACATTGGCTGCAACCATTTCAGTGGTAAGGTGCTAATGAAATGCTAGCAGTTAGTTCAGACCATGTTCAGTATAATTAGCCTGCTAACAAAAACTTGAAAAGCTTCGTGTATCTCAGTAATAAATGTCAGTGCAGCTGAACTGCAGGTGATGATCTAGGTGAGGAAGAGTTATAGATTTGATCTGGGCTGTGTGAAAATGGTGGAACTCCCCACATTTTTCACACAAGTTATTTCACACAAAAGAAGTCAGACAAGAAATGCACATGGTGGTATGCAGTGTGGAAAGCAGGAACACTGGAGTGTTCACTTAGTGAATAGCTGGGTAACTACTTTTAGGGATTAGATTCAAGTACAAACAAAATGCTGTGGATGATGGAAATAATGGAGAAAGCACGTGTTGGTCAGTCATGACAGAAATACAACACTGGCAATGGAACTATTTGTTGTCATGGATATTGCGGAAAGAAATGCCTACCAACAGTGCTGTTTACACATGGGATGTATATGAGGTACCCTGCTATTGCTTTTGCTTGTTTATGGAATTACTGGAAGCTGGAAGGGAGGGGTGAGTGTGAGACCAAAAGAGAAACTGTGAAACTTTTGAGGGAAGTGATAAAGACTAAGTGCTAGAGAAAACAGACAAGAGATATAACTGAAAGTTATGTATTCTGTGAGAATTTGTAGACTTGCTTGCTGTGATGCTACATGTGGTGGGGCCAATTTTATAGAGTGGGAAAGATGAAACTAGTGCAAAGTGAGTGAGAGGAGATGACTATCAGTAGCATAGAGATAGTAGGTGGTTGTTAAGTAATATTTTAAATCATTTTGTTGAATGCTTGTCTTCTCAAGTTTCATTTAATAAGGAAAGATGACAGAGTTCTTCCATATGGAGTTAGTAAGAACACTACTTCAGCTCTCCTATTGTACACCTGCATTACTCCCTTTTTAACTGGAATTGATGCTTTGAACTTGATAGACTAGTCTGTCTTGTGGAAAGTGTTTTAAACTGCTTTCACAGTGCATCCGGGCACAGACCAATTACAGCATGATTTAGCTGCTGCGTGAGAAACAATAGTGGTGTGCATTAGGTCCAGTTAGTAACATAGTTCTCTGAAAACCTGTACTGTGTGGCACTCAGTGCTACTGTTACTATCAGTGCAGCCAGTGTCCTCAGTCTTAAACCATTCTCTTACAAAGGTAAAGCAACATTTTGTTCAAGTCTTTAATAATAACTTATGATGATGTCCTTTTCAGTTATTTACAGGTCTGAGAGCTCCCGCACGTGGTTTATTGCTGTTTGGCCCACCAGGAAATGGGAAGACAATGTTGGTGAGAAAATTACTTCATGCATGAGTTGGTGGGCTTAAAATGTAACCACAAGGGCTGGCTTTCAGTTTGGGGCTTGAACTAATAAACTGTGCATTCTTACAGAATATGTATTACGGTGTCATTTTATATATAAAAGGGCAAAATTGTTCTTAACCCTGGATTTTATGGAGGGAATTGCTAAACTGTTCTCTCTTTAATTATTTTCATTATGACAAGTAATATTTTAAAACTTAAACCAGCAAGTCCAGGTTTAATTTTCAGAGAGAGCAAAAGGAAATGGCTTAATTGTTTTGTACAGCAGTGATTAATCAGAAATTATCTGCTTTGACTGAAACATGCTAGAAGTACAGTTTGGAAATGGGGAGGGAGCACAGTAGCAAAAAAAGGGATGGTCTCACTTGCACACTGCTGTGTGAAGAGTGTAAGAGCTGTGGAACTACCTAGCCACAGCTTTTTTTCTCAGCCTGATGTGCTAGATCCTGGGAACTAGAGTGTCATGGCTGTGCATCAGCCAGGGAGCATCGAGTGTCCTGATGTGGCTGAGCCGGGCACATCGTCCTGATCACGTGGTGTGGATGCAGCTGCACTCTCTGCTGACTCTGGAGCTGGTTCAGCTCTGAAGTGCAGGAGGGTGAATGTACAGCAGCTCATGTAGGCTCATCTGTTATGTTTGACATACTGGAATATAATTGCTAATCACTAAAATTAGACTCTATAACCAGGGAATCATAATTTCTTGACTATGGTGAAACTGTTAAAGAAGAGGGTAGTCTGAATGAGCATTCCAACTGATTATTTTCCCTAGCTTTCCTCTGAAAACAGCTTTTGCATAGATAAAGGAGGGGAAAAAACACCGTAATTTTTTATGTCATTTGATCCAACTGATGCCTTAAATTACCATCCTAAATTAATTAAAACTGGCTTAGATGTCTATTCAGGATAAATTGAAAGGAAATGGAGACTTTTATTTTTCTGAAAGAAAGTTCTAGTTGGCTATGGAGCTAATGGGATTAGAGAAGTCTATGGGAGTCTGGAAATTTCTCTATTGGTTTGACTGCATAGCCATTCTCATTTGTAAGTGGCCTGGACAGAAGTTTTCCGTACCATTTACAAGATGCTTCCTTTGAAGAAATAGGGGTTTTCAGAATGTCCATCAGGACATGAGTGGTCACTACAGATGCAAAGAACTATCTTCAATATGATAGTTTTTAAAAGTCCTTTTGTTTTTCCCCCCTTTCCTAGGCCAAAGCAGTTGCTGCAGAATCAAATGCTACTTTCTTTAACATCAGTGCGGCGAGCCTGACTTCAAAATATGTAAGTGGTGGCTTTAAATTCCATGGATTTGAAAGCACCCATGCTTTAATTGGGGCTTAAGAAAGCCAGAGACTTCTGATGAGTCCTTGGTGAACTGTTAGCCTATAATGAACATAGTTTTTAGAAAATTACTTGTGAAGTAAAAGAATTTTGTTTCGTGCTTGCGATAATGCAATGTCAAAGTTTTTTTCAGCTCAGCAATAACACTGGCAGTAATGCAGATGAGTGGTTGTGGGGTTTTTCATCTTTAAAAAGTCCATTAGTTGGGTCCCAACTCTCTTTCACTCTGGTAATTCATGCACCAAAATCTCTTGACAGTTAACTCAGTTGTATTCATAAGAAAAGTTGCAGTGTTTCTCTCAAGATGTAAACAATACCATTGTATGTACTGAACCAGTGATAATCTGAATACATACAGATGGACTGAGTGTGGTTGGTTACCAGCAATATTTTCTGTAGGTCCTTCTGTTAGCTGTCTTGTAGTAAAAATTTTTAACCCCCTACAAAACCAGTTTATTGTTTTTTTAGGTGGGTGAAGGGGAGAAGCTTGTGCGTGCTCTGTTTGCAGTAGCCAGAGAACTTCAACCTTCTATAATTTTTATTGGTAAGACCTTAAATGTTAACTTCTATTTACTTCCTTAAATGATCTTACTTACCAAAGAGTAGTAAGTAATTAACTATTGAAATAGTTGGGTAAACTTCTTTTGGGTAATTCTGCAGCTCAGGACAACTGTCTCAGATATGACCTGCTGGCCAATCAGTAGCTCATACAAAGCATGTTAGATTACTGTTATGTTATTTAGTTGGTGGTAATAGTGGGAAGCGGTGCTCTCAAAAAGAAAAATACCTGTACTGCCTTTATGGAGTAAGTCCATTACACTTCAACCATGAAAATGCGTTTTGCTTGTCCTGAGTAGCAGTTTATCATCAGAAAGATTTTTTTCTTTTCCCCTCCCATCTGTGCTTGGCATTACCTATTCAAAGGCCAACACATCACACAAGACATTTTCAACTTTCCTAAGATCTATCTGTCTCCTAAAGAATAAAGATCTGGTCTTTCTTAATGGAGCCCTATATTAGCAAAGGAACTTAGGCAAATGCAAAGACTTTGATGTTGTATGCTTAATTAAGATATATTTCTTTGTTTTTTAGATGAAGTTGATAGCCTTTTGTGTGAAAGACGAGAAGGTGAACATGATGCTAGCAGGCGTCTAAAAACAGAATTTTTAATAGAATTTGATGGTGTAAGTATTTAGTCTTGGTATTGTTTGATTTAGCTAAATTGGCTAATGTAGTGGGTGCCAGTACAACCTATAGGTGAATTACAAAGGGTTTGGCTGCTGGGGCTTAGCTCAGCATCCCTCCCACCTCACCATAATTGGCAAACAGCCTATTTTGGTTGTTCTTAATTGTCTACCTGCTTACTGTGGTATTCTGGAAGATGCAGTCTTGGACTGAAAGGCAGTGATCTGGAGATGAGCTGTAATAATGTGTTGGAAGATTACGGACAGACAAGAAAGGATAACAGAAGGCGCTAGTAGAGGAGCTGTGAGGACAACTGTTCTTACAGGGCAAGAGGGTCATTTGAGGGTCACGGAGGGTTAAATCCATGTTTGCAACTGCATGGCCTGATGTATTACTGCTCTTTATTCTGGCAAAGCAAAACAAGATTAAATGGCTTTTAAATAGTTTTCGTTTTCAAAGGAATATGTGTCACAAGCATGGACTGTCAAGGGGTGAGACTTGAGGGATGAAGATTTCAAGCAGACTAGTTCAGACAATATATACATATACATATACATATATATATACACACATGTAGGTATCCCATGTATACACAGCTCTGACACATGAGAAGGATTCATTTCTGTGTTAGTACACCTTTTATTGAATTATAACTTATTTCTTGGCATCATAAGCTAGAGAAGACAGAATCCAGTAAGAAGTATTTAATGGCAATATCCAGGAAGAGGAACTGGATTTCATAGTGGGACACACACACAAATGAGTACCAGAATATTTTTCTGTCACAGCACTGTTCTTGTATTGAATAATTTTAGTGTGTTCCATTAGGCACAATGGAACAATTAGCTACAGTGGTGAAGCAATAGTAATGAGGTACAGGAGGAGCAGATAACAATATGGACGGCAAGGTTGGGAAAAACTCCAAAATGGATGAATCAGGACAAATAATGCAATGTGACAGTGATATGCAGATATTATTTACAGACATATGCAGAGTTTTCTCTTAAAATGAAAAGGGAAAAATAAGCATAATGCAAAGTTTGCTGACTTAATATTTAAGGTGTAACTATGTCGTACAGTATTTTTGGGGAACCTTTTGAATGTGGTACGGTAGCAGTGAACCTAAATCTATGAAGAATTGAACACTAAGTGAACAATAATGTGTCTGATAGCCCAGTGTTTTCTCTGAAGTTTGGACGGTCTAAGTCTGCATATTCTTGGGTATATGATGAGTGAATTGGGAAGGAAATTGCTGTATCTTTCTGCTATTATGATTATTTTGTAGCCTGTTTTGATTACTAGATTCGTGTGAGGCCTGTGTTAGATCTCTGTTCTGATTTTGTGGTTCTGGTTAAACTTTACTTTAAAGTTTTGATTCTCACCCTATAGGCTTCTAAACAGTGTTTGGTGTTAAAACCCCAGAACAGCAGAAAGTCTATGGCTTTATCAACATAATTATCTCCTGGTGACTAAACTTATGAGTGCCTTGTATAGTTTTATAGTCTCAGTTTTTTCCAGAAATACTTTTTTGGGGTTTTTTTCCTACCTTTTCCTGGTTTGACTTTACATTTATCTGAGGAGTATTTTAAACCTACCTTAAAAACCCAAAACATATATATATCTTAAGATCCCATCAGTGTGCTGAATACATGGCAAGTCTTTAACTGGTTTTGTTGTATTTCTGCTTAATGTAGACTGTAAACTGAAAGCAGTCTTGTCTTCCTACATTGTATAGGTGCAGTCTTCTGGAGAGGACAGAATACTTGTGATGGGAGCAACAAACAGGCCTCAGGAGCTTGATGATGCTGTTCTCAGGTATCAAAACATCTCTTTTTCTGAATATACAGTAAGATGATATTCATCATGAAGAACAGGTTTTGCCTAGTATCTTCGTGAAGTTTTGTTATAAGTAAAAGCTGTTCAGCAAGGCTAAATGAATTAACCTCTCAAAGAGGGGCTTTACTGTTTTCTTTTGGGATGCACCTGCACAATCATGATGGTCTTGGAATTGTCTGAAACAGTAGTACCTGTTGAGATCAAGTCAGTGTTTTTTAAATTTCTTGAATTTAATATTTTGCTTTTTTGTTATTTGGATCTTAGTGGCAGACTAAAGGAGAAAATTTGATCAGTATTCCAAATTGACCAGAAATCCAATATTTCTTTTCTGTGAATATTGTCTTCTGGCATCCCATGCAATTGCAGATCTTGCTGTAGAATTGCCTTAGGACTTTTTTGTTAAAAGTACTCATACTTTATTGTCTTTTCATTCTTGATTGAGAAAAGTAGATATGTCAGCACTGCCTGATGAAATTATTCCAAAGACTTTTTTGTGTAAAAATTAAGAGATGCTTCATTTCATTGCTGGTAGTCAGTGATATTTCTACCTTTAGAGTGTTTCCCCTCTGGGAGAAGTCTTATAACTTCAGATAAGAGTAGTGTGGCACCAGTGGCTTGTACATATTTTTTATTTGGTTGGTGGTGGTTTTTTTCAAAATCTCCAGTTCTGCTTCCTAGAATTTGATGATGGAAGTGAAATTTTGTCACTTAACCAAACCAAATGTGCTAAATAGTTACAGAATAGTGTGAACAATGTATACATGTTTGGGTTTTTTTCAGACGATTCACCAAACGGGTATACGTGTCTTTACCAAACGAGGAAGTAAGTATTGTTTTCCACTCACATTTTTAAGACACTTCAAGGCAATTCTTAACTTGCCCTTGTGGATGATTACAATTCCGTGAGCTAACTTCTGGCTCACCTTGACCATATACACTGTGCATTAATTCTGGGAACTATTTTAAGTTTTTCCCCTTTTTTTTTATTACTTGCAGCAAATCTGGTGGTAGCTGTTCAGTAATTCTTGACAAGTGAGGTGTTGCTTACAGACTGGCAGATGTGGGCAAGTCTGAAGTGGGACTTACAGGAGCATGTTTGTTTGGCTGAAGGAGAGTGTTTTATTGCAAAAGATAGTAGTTTTCCTAGTGTTTTTCAGTTCGACGGGAGATCAGGACTTTTGATGAAGATTCTAATTATTCTTGATACTAGTAGTTAGGCTCTTAATCTTGTTTTTACCCAGTCCTTTTCTCTGCTCCTGAAGAGATGATACTGTACTGTCTAATTGCACAAGCACTACAGGCAAGTTTAAACTGGTGAAGCACAAAAGCAAAACTGACAAAAGTGGAGTTCTGTTCTTGCAACACAATTTTAAGTGTTCCGTGAGAACAAGTTTTACATCTGATAATTTTATCTTCTTTTCAGACAAGATTGATTTTGCTAAAAAATCTTCTAAGCAAGCAAGGAAGTCCATTAACCCAAAAAGAGTTGGCTCAACTAGCTAGGTAAGTATTTTGTAACCATACTAAATAAATATATTCCTCTACTGCATTCATTCAGACTGTTAAATTCATTCAAAATGTGACTAATGTAAGTCATCCGACAGCGACAACATGAATTGCATACATTTGGGGAAAATGGTTCTCTGTCAGGCTGTATGAAAGTGTTTTTATATATACATACATACATAGGATACACCCAGTCAGGTTCCTGTTGTTGAAACATGCTCATTAGCTCTTTCCTTTGAGGAGGAGGGAGGAGGATGTTTCTTTCCACCCGTCCCTCAAGGAGTCTAGCTCTCCTCCCTGATGCAGAAAGATAGCACCAGTTCTGTTCTTGGCATTCATTTCAAATAAAAGGCAAGTTCTCTTTGCTGGTGCCTTGCTAGGCTTGTTAAATGTATTACCCACATAGCAGAGCAAGCACTGGATAATTTTAGGTTCTTTTCACTTTCAAATTTGGTTGGCAAGATGTGGGTTAATTTTTCCCTCCTGTTATGAAATGGAGTTGTTTTATGTTTTTCATCATTGAGATAGACACAGTACTGCTGTTAGTCACCTAAATCTAATAATTTGTGTGAAGGAGATTAGACTAAGAAGCAGGTAGGGCAGGAAGAAGTGAAAACAGAGCATGAGGATAGCAAAGATAGGCAGGTGGATGTACTTCAGTCTGTTTCTCTTTGTGGTAGTACATCAGAGGTTAGTACATTCTTGGATGTAGCATTTGTCAGGCTCTTAGTAATGTTGCAGAAGTTGATGTGTAATCCAACTGAATATACTCCCTCTGCTTGAAGGTTGTTAGCTCAGGTCACATGTAGGCTGCAATAATAGCTAACTGGAGGAAAAACATAGTCAGTGTCCTGTATTCTAACTGCAAATATAAAAACCAAATTACAAATGCAACTTGAGTACACCTTTTTTAAATGGTTTATAGAAAATTTTCAAGTTGAGCATTCTTCCTGCTTCTTTTTCCATCTTTCTTTGTTTTGAAAGAGAGAAGTATTTAACCTCCATTATGATTTTGTGTTCCTTTGCTCCTCTGCAACCTTTTCTATAAAGTATAACAGACTTTATGATCTCTGGAAGACTAAGCTCTTGTTGCTGCAGCTAGCCACTGCTCTACAAGGGTGATGTTTTTGTTTTTAAACTGTCCTTTAGGTAACCTGTACTACTCATTTTCACTTACGTTCACATTTTGTATTGGTGGCTTCCTGGTTCAGTGGAGGCCTTTACTCCCTAAAGTATTTTTATTGGTTAACTTGGATATTAAGTCTAATTCTGGAACAGCTCCCACAGAGTTTGGCTCCTTGGTTTGATTTTTTTTCTTTCTTTTCTTTTTTTTTTACTCCCTTCTGTGTAGTTCTGAGGATTTGGATGATCTGCCAGGTTTATAAAACAAACCAACCAACTAACCCTAGTGGGTAGCAGAATGTACCTTTCTTTCAGTTCACTTTGTATCTGTCATATTAAACATGTGGTATTGGTTTCTCTTATTTTACTGATTGGATTGAGAGAGTACAGGACAGTTGACGTTTTGGTTTTACGGTCATTTGCAAATGTTGATAAACTACTGGTACAGAATTCTCCTAACAGAAATAGTAAATGTGCTTGGGATTAGTTTTCATCTACAAATCCTAGTTGCTACCTTTTTTTTTTGCCTAGAATGTTATTTGGGACTTGAATATCTGTACTTTAAATTTAATCTGTGAAAGATCACTTACAGAGAAATATACATCACTTACAATGAATGCACTTCTGACTTATTAAACTTGCAAAATAACATCAAAGTAATGTTTCTTCTGATTAAGTAACATTTTGATTACCTGCAATTAAATTGATGTGGTTTGAAGCAGGTTTTTGGTTTTTTTCCTTCCTCCTTGACCCCACTTTTTCCTTTGACAAAGAATGACAGATGGCTACTCTGGAAGTGACCTAACTGCATTAGCGAAGGATGCAGCACTAGGCCCCATTCGAGGTAAGCTGCAGAGATCTTTATAGAGGTTTTGACATTAGAGATATATTTTCTTACATATTTGTAATTCTCAAACCTCTGAAATTTAACTTTTTACATTGGATTTTAGTCTGTTCCTCATAATAGCATCTTTGTAAGATTTACTTACACAAAACCCTTCAGCATCTCACCATGTGAAACAGAAAATTTTTGTGTCATAGGAGAAAAGCAGTGTGAAGTGTTTCTCACTGATTTGTAGGGTTTTCAACTAGTGTCTTTCTGAGGCTGGTGTCAGTTCTGTTGTAGCTAAATAATTACTTGAATAGCAATTGCTGATTGCATTACTTGTTTTTATAAATGGGTCAAATCTATTTCAAGTCTAAGTGAAGCAAAACTGAAACAAGCAACTTTATGGGGTTTTTCTAGATACAGTTTCAATGGCATAGATTTTTATATTTTTAACTCAATGTTGAATTGTGATCCAGATGACAGCTGTGAATGAACTAGAGTTTTACTTACATTTATTCTTTGACATGTCCAACTAGGAAAAACTCAGTTTTAATGTGAATACTCTTTTACAACACCTCCTCTCTTTTTCTGTTTAACTAGCTTATTTCAGTGTCCAGTAGCCACATCTGAGGGAACTGATCTTGTTTAGTGGACATCAGCAGCACTATTTTTGTGTAGAAAAGATTGTGAAGATTTGGTGTTAGTTTTCTATTTGTAGACATATTGTCCTTCTTGACAGAAAGGTACTAAAGGCAGGCAGAGCAGAAGTGTTCTGTAATATCAGGCTATTATGTGTAAATAAAAATTGTTGCAACTCTCTTAAAATATTTATGGGGAGGAGAGGTCTGTTCATATTTTGTGGCTGTGTTTGTGTTACTATTTTTTTAAATCCTGTAGCATGCATTTTTGCCAGTACACTGTCTCTTGAAAGCAGCTGTTTGAATGTAATGTTTTTTATCCACTTTATTTCAGCTGCTGAATTTGTAAAGCACATCTTTCACAATCCTGCATAATAACTGGGAAACAGAACTGCATTAAATGGCTCTCATAAGAGACATCATGTCTCCTAAGAATTTGAATATATTTTATTTAGAGTGGTGGAATTAATAATGTATTAATTTAGGTATGCAGGCTTTCCTTTGCTGACAACTCACTTCACACGCAAGTTCATTTCAAGAAGAGACCGTGTAACATTGTGCAACACATTTCTTTCACTTGCTCCTGTATTCCATATAAAACAATACATTTTTCAAAATGTTTTGTGATATCATCCTTGCCAATCCTGCCTAGATTCTTTTTCTTGTACCATGGTAGCAAAATGTTTGCTGTTACATGTTGATACCATGAAAGCATTGCAAGTTAAAAAAAAGAAAATTGGTGAATGATATAAGAATATTTAGATCCCATGAGTGCAGCATAGGGCAAGAAGCACTGTGATGTGCCCTGCCTGATTTTATTTCAGTGTTCCTGGCTGACTGTACCTTCTGTTCCCTGAAATTCAGTAGGGAGGTTGTGGATACCACGAATAACATGGGGGAAGGTATCTCTGTTGGCTTGTGTACTGTTTTCCATACTTTAGGAAGAAGGAATAATTCTGCTATCACTCTGTGCTGCATCTGCAGTAACTGAGTGTGGGAGCAGCCTGGTTGAGGAGCTGATAAATGGGGAAGAAGGAGGCAAAAACACCACATACCTTTCTGTACAGGGGACTGTGTTGATGCAGAAGGGTGTAATTTTTAGCTGCAGGGGTTTTTTTCCAGAATAGAAGTGCTTTTAACATGTTTTAGTTGTCACAAGTTAAGAAAATTTTCTTAAGAAACTTACCCATCTATCTTTATTTTTACAGAATTAAAACCAGAACAGGTGAAGAACATGTCTGCCAGTGAGGTAAGCTGTTCTAGCAGCTGTATTTTCCCCTTTGAATAGAATGTTTTCTCACTAGAAACTTTTGAGGTCCCTTTTTTATGTGTAGTGTCATACAAAATAGGATAATTTTGGGGGGTATTATCCTTTTTAATCACTTCTTCATTAAAGAAAATTCTTCAGAAATAGAGATTGAGATCTGTCCTCAGATGTCTGAGGTCCATGGGTAGTTTATTGGCTTTTAGGCTTCAGAGCACTTCTTTTTCTGTTAGTCTGTTCTTCATTTCAGCTGACTCTCCTGTGTTTTCCTTCACACTGAACTGCAGTATTTGTTACCTAGCTGATGATGTCAGAGGCCTGGCTTTTCTTTTCTCACAGTGATACTTCCCAAGAACATTCCCAGAAGTATTATGTGAAATTACTTCTACCCCCTCCACCCCATCTTTACATGAAGCAGGTTAACTTAGGGAGAACCTGAAACAAATTTGTGCGTGTATATGTGTAATACTTGCATTCATTGACATGGACCATCATAAAGAAAACAATTAAGCTCCTGACCACAAACTGCAGCTCTAAACATCAAAACAAAAAAAAAAAAAAAAAAAAAAAAAAAAAAAAAAAAAAAAAAAAAAAAAAAAAAAAAAAAAAAAAAAAAAAAAAAAAGGAAGCAATTGGTCCTGTGTACAAAAGTTTCTGTTCAGGTGTGTTTGCAAACCATGTTTACACAGGGGAAAATGAAGCAAAACTTAATTTCTCAGTTGCTTTTTGTGTTTAGCTTGAGGTTGTGGCTAAAGCTATAAGCTGGAGGGATTTGTTGCAGAAGGATAACAGCATATGTGATAATTTGTTGTGATGTCCTCATATGCACCAGCTCACACCACCTACTGAAACAGGAAGCAATGACACAGTCTAATGAGCTATTAAATAACAAGGCAGATCTTACTACTAGCAAGTGTTAGTTTATTAAAAATGGTACATACTGGTAGTCTTAAATTACAAGACTCTTGCTTCGGGTCATAGAATAATAGAACACCCCAGTTTGGAAGGGACCTTGAAAGATCACCTAGTCCATCCTTTTGTGGTAAGGGGAACTTAGATGAGATTATTTAGCACCCTGCCCAGTCATATCTTCAAAACCTCCAGCAATGGAGACTCTACCACATTCTTGGGGGGTTGTTGCAGTGAATGACTGCTCTCATTGTAAAAAAATTTTGTATTACATCAAGATGCAGCACCTGTAGAAAGTGTTTTGTTAAAAGTGAATACTCAAGTACTCCTTGAATAAACCGAAGTACATAAACCACTTGTGAGCCTGATGTCTTTCATTTTCTGTTTAGATGAGAAATATCAAACTGTCAGATTTCACAGAATCTTTGAAGAAGATAAAGCGCAGCTTGAGCCCTCAGACGCTGGAAGCTTACATTCGCTGGAACAAGGACTTTGGAGATACCACAGTGTGAGACACTACTCAAAGTGAAACAGTGCTGCCTGGGGAGCAGTTGGTGCAGACAACTGGGAAGCAGCCAGAGTTTACAGGACTTCACAGATATTTAAGTATCTGCATTCAAACTTGAGATTAAGAGAAAATTATACAATGTGAAATGTGTTCATCAAAGCCTCCTTGCCATTTAGTGAGGATTTACACACTGTAAGTAAGAGCACAACAGGACTTGAGATAAGATTCCTAGCAATCCAATTCTGGTTTGAACATTAATGTATGTATATTGTTTCTGCTACAAGGCTCTGATGATATAGATCATTGGAGGACCTTTAACCTATGTTGTGTGTGTGTGTTTTTTCATTTTTAATTTTGCCATGACATTGATGAACAATGAACTTGGAACAATGATGTTCAATTGGAGGTTTGTAAACTTCAGTTCGTTTTTTTGACTTTTTTATCCTTAATGTGCCAAATAAAACAATTTCCTTGTGCAGAGTGGAAGAACAGCATTGGGAAATTACGATTATTAAAATGTTAAAAGTAGCTGGTCTGTTATTATTTGTCTTTCTGTTTTGTTGTAATGTGACTGAATTGTTCACAGGACAGATTTAAAGAAAAACCTTTGATAGCAGAACAGCAAAAAACCCCAACCTTATAAAACCAATTCAAACTGCCTTTTAAAACAAAAATTACTAAATAAAAAAATAGACTGAGATATTCATTTACTGGCAGTATTTTCTCTTAATGCATTTTGTAACGCTTTCATTGGCAGAATGTTAGCTTATGCTTACAGTGTACAACTTGAGCCCAGCTGATGTTTGAGAGAGTAAGTGATGCTAATTGTTGAATTTCAGAAATGACGTGTTTCTACTCTGTATTTTGGTCTGTTTATGATAATTGAAAGTAAAATTTCCATTGTGATAATTTTTTTAATCTCCACATGTAAGCATTAAAATACGAGGTTACATGTTTACTACATGGCACACATTAACGTTTTTATAGCTTTCATATGTTTCGGTTTATATATTAAAGTATGAAACACTCAACTGATCTGCTTTTTTAAAAAAACCTGCATCTTTGTACAAATACTTCTTTATATTATATAAATGACAAGCTATTAAAAAAACACAAACTCTTAAATGATAGCCTTTAAATACCATAATAAAGGAAAGCATTTTGCCTTTACTTCTAAAGGCCCAACATCTTGTTTACAAATTCTACATGGATTAAACACAGATGTTTGCAAGGCAGAACACTAGTTCCTTGTTAAAGCATGTTTGTGGGTTGTTGGGTTGGGTTTTTTTTTGTTGTTGTTTTTTTGGGTTTTGGTTTTTTGTTGTTGTTGGTTTGGGTTTTTTTTTTTTTACACCTCTCCCAACTTAGTGATACTGCAAAAATGCATATTGTTTACTGTTGTTTTAATGAAAATGAGTTGTGTTATTTGCTTCTGGTCTTAACAAAAAATTTGTTTTTAATTTTTCATTTAACTTATTTTTTGGAACTACTTACCTGAAAGTTGACTATAAATAATATATTATATGTATATATGAAAAAAAAAACCAACCCTAGCTGATAGATGCAGTTGTAGGTATAGTAATACTCTGAGGACTGTGCTCACTGTGTGGTATTGAGTACTAAATAGCAGAAACTGTCAAACCTTTGAGATGCACATATGCAATATGTTTGGGATTCTTTTTTTTTTACAACCAGAGACGCTTTTAACTGATCTTAAGATTAAAAGCAATCAGATAAGAGAAGATTGTGTTCCACTACTCTGCCTTTTGAAATAGTCTAACCAAACCACTTCTAGCCTTCTAAGGATCGGACTCTCTCAAATGTACATCTTATGTAAATGAAACGTGACTTCAGTTCCCCTGATAGACTTCTCTGGAGAAATGCTAAAAGATTTCAGATTCTTAAATCTCATGTCTTGCATTGCCTTAGTTCTGCCTTCAGTACACCATCTCTGTTGTTGGAGATTCCTGGCTGACTTGATCCATATTTGTAATATTCTTCATAGTGCTAAGCATGAATATTACTGTTGTATTAGCATCTGCCAAATAGCTACAGCTAAGAAAGGGCCTTGGTTTTATTCATAAAGCTTTCGTAAACATTCCTTGAGATCCTTTGCAAATAAGAACTTTGAAGATAACACTTCTTGTTTTGAGTGTTCCTAGATGATTGTTATAAAACTCTTGGGTTTGTCCACTTAATTTTGAGGAATATACTGGTTATTTATTTCAAATGCATACTCATTGGCATGTGATAGTTACCAAAATGTTGAGATAGAAGTCCCTGTCTCCTAAAGTAGCACCAGTGTGCAGCACAAAGAGTCAGAATCACTAGCTGCTACATAAAAAGAAAAGGGACCAGCCCTTTCACTAGTTTGTACAACCAGTTCAGGTCAAGAGAATCTGTGTGACTGGTGCAACTGCTTTTTGGTCTTCTATTATGCCTGATTGTTTTCTGCTTAGTGGATGAACTACAGCCCTATAAATTAATGCTGGAACACAGTAAAAAGAAGAAAATTTTGTTTGCAACATGAGTTTGCCCCACAGCTGCTGGATTCTTAGCCCACGGCCAGGTGCTGCTTGGTTCATAAATCTCCTTTAAATGTCTTACCTTATGCTATTTTCTGAGTAGTGTCTTTTAAGAATAATTGTTCCGCTTAAGGCATTATGTTGCATCTTACTCCTCATTTTACGTGTACTAAGTCCCAGCTCAGTGATTCCATCTACATGTTGGATTAACTGTGTGTAAGAGCAGATCTGGGGAAAAACAACCACAACAACAAAAAAAACCACCCAACCTTCTCCCACCCGACCCCCCGCCCCCGCACAACCTCAAATTACCCGTATTTCCCAAGTCTATAGTACTTACATAGAACTTTACAACTATATTTTCCATAAAATCAGGTTATGTTCTAATACAATGTCTTGAATCAGGATAAACAGGACAGCAGCTTGGGTGCTTTTAACCTTTGTGAAGACTACCATTCCATTAGCTCTCTGAACCCTTTTTTTCCTTTCTTTTTCTTTTTTTTTCTTTTTTTTTCTTTTTTTTCCCCCCGTTTTTTTCTGTGAATCTGCCTGCTCCTAGTGAATGAGCGACTTGACCCACTTTTTTTACATGATTAGTAAGCAGCTTGTCTGGCTCTCTGCAAGTGTATTTTACTGACTTTCAAGTGTAGCAGCTACTGGAGAGAGAAAATAAAACCAACCCAAACCCCTTGTGTTTTTCTAACAACCTTTTTCATATATCTTTCTGCTTTTATTAAGCAGGTTCCTGCTTTTTATTAAGCAGGAGCTATACTTTTTATCTTTCAACATACTGGAAGAATAGTATGTAGATTGCTCTTTCTCCTTAAAATGAGAATTTCTTGTGTGTTAAGATGCTCCCTTTACTAATGTTGACTTTTCTGTGGACTACAGCAAACCTGTACAGGTTCTCTGCGTATGCAAAGACAAAATCAATACAGAATATTAAAGATAAGCCTTAAATTAGGATATTTATGCACAAGTAAGTTTCTCTGTCCTCTTAGTTTCTTAGACTTCACAGCATTTAGTGTATAAGAAATTGGCACTGTGCCCCTGAGATGTCTTACTGACTCAAAGCCAGTTGCTAATACAGTTCTGTTGAATATGGCCCTGCAACTTTATGTAGGTAACAAATGTGATAATAACACTAAAATAAGTAAGTATGGGATTTCTAAACTGAGAAGGTATGTTGTCACTGCTGTTAGAGGCTGTTGCTGGTTTTACTGTTCCATTCTCTCAAATGTTTTTAAAATGACAGTTTTTATATGTATAACTCAATTAACCTTACCTTCTGGTGTAGAATAAATAGTATTTTTTCTATTCTAGACAAGGGGGGTTTAGCACTGCTTGGCACTGCTGTCAGGTCCCTCTTATGAAATTTAAGTACTTTGTACTGGGAATACTGAAGTCAGATACGGTGGCAAATAGAACTGAGACATCTGTTCTGCAGCTGGAAAGCAGCGTTCTCCTTAGGGTTTCCTTAATCACCTATGGTGAGACTTTGTGCCCTAGATTTTCATAGTGCTTTCCTACCTAAGACATGGATGATGCATAATTGTGCCTAGGACGTGCTTCTCTAGCTTCTCCAGTGCTTTAGTGATGCTTCTGCATGTGGCAGCTCTGGGAGGTGGCCGGTGCTGCTGTACCTGACCAGATTTTCATTCATTTTCTGTGGCGGCCTCAAGCTTTTGTGATGCTTTAAGTTGTTGGGTTTTCTACCAGATATCAAAAATAGAATGAAGAGTAGCAAGCAGGTAGTGAATGCAACTAGTTATCTCAGTCATTGTGCTAATTAGAGGCAGTTTTATTATTAGTTTCTCTTGAGCTGCTAGTTAGTGTTGAAGAACGTTGTTTTACTGACCTATGTGAATTTTCATGCTTAGGATGATCTGCAGACATCCTAAGAGATGACCAAGTGATCAGCTATTTTCTTTTAGAAATTCTTATTTAATTGTAATTTTCAATATCTTTTATTTTAATTATGGTAATTATAATTCCACAGGATGAGGAGATAAAGCTGTCACTTCCTGCAAATAGAAAATCATCTTGTAAAATATGGGGCAATGTATATTCTGTTTTTCCTGCTTCTTGTATAAATCATTAACTGTCTTAGAGTGGAAACTTCTTACCTTGTCAATAACTACCTCCTGAGTTCAGCAATAATTGGCAAGGTATACACTCCTCCGGTGGATTCAATATACTGGCTCAACACTGCAGATTCTTCAGTCTGATGTTTCCATTTGAAAATGCTGACATTACTTCTGGAAACGAAGGTGATGAACCTTGTTTTGCTGTAAGACTTCCCTTGCCTTCATAAGACATACTTTAAAAATCCTTTCTTCAGAGCAGTGGCTTTGATGATGAAAGGTCAGCGTTCTTTGTAGCTGGTTCATGCAGGCGTAGTCGTCAAAGGTGCCGGGGTGGGGCCTCTCAGTTGTGCAGGGACCTCTCCCATTAGAAGCGGGGAAGAAAGTACTTTGTCTAACAGTCACACACCTGCCAGAGGGAACGGAAACACAGAAACTGTTTTTGCCACGATTCCAGTTTTTAGTCATGTGAAGGGCTAGGCAGTATTTTTCAGAAATCTGTATTAAAGTGATGAAAACCAAAGGTGGAGACAAAACACCATACCCCACCCCCATAAAATATATTGGACAACTCCAGTCTGGAATGGGATTCATTTTTGTATTTTGTTGCTTAGAAGCACTTTTGTTTCATTGTTCTTTTAAGAATGTTCTCTGAAATGTTAAACACCATTTTACTAATAAGCAATGTAAAAAAGCATGATGAGCAGTCACATAGCTTTAGCTCACAATAAAATGTTTCATTTGTCTTGTTGTTACTGTTTTCTTGTCTGTTTATCAGATAAAATGTCCAGAACTAAAAGCCTTTTCATTAAACTTGAAGCCTATTAAATTGCTGCTGGTTTAAAAAAAAAAATTAAAAACATCAGGTGTTGTATACCAGATGATGGAACAATAAATATGTAAATAAATCAGTTTCTAAAGAACTTAAGTTCTTAAAACTAATGTAAACAGAAGTGCTACTTCCTAAATAAATGTGCTTAAACTGAAAGTGTGTGCTTATCCTAGTCTTGCTAGATCATGGTGAAAACCAAGAGGTTTCACGTAACTAATTCCAGTGGTCCTGAAAAATTTGGAGCAAATTTGCTTGGCCTCAAAATGGCTTTTCTTTTGCTTGGGGGACAGTGCTGCTGTTAATTCTGAGTTAACAATATAATTTTTTTACTTACTCCATTGCCTTGCCATTTGTAATTCTTTGTCTTGAGGCTGCATTTGGACTGCTTACAGCTATGGGGGTGTTCTGTTATTACAGTTACATCCTGAAGAAAAAACCACTCAAACTATTCTTTTAAGACTCATTTTAATATTGCATATCTGGCAGAAGTAGGGGTCTCCCAAAAAACAGCCATGACCACTGCCTTCCACACATCATCATGTCAATCACTGCTAAAGCAAACCAACCAAATAAAAATCAATACAGCAAGGAGGAAAAGTGTTTTGCAGTGAAGCATGTGAGCTATTCCTGCTTCTGTCAAGGAATAATTCCTTAGGACAGAAAGACATCACTGGTGTCTGTCCAAGGTATCTCTCTTTGGCTGAAATACTACTGCTTGGAGGTAGATTTTGAACTACTAAAATGATTTCTGTTGGTAATTTTGCATATAGGTTACAGATATTCAAATATTTTATTCTTGTAGATGAGATAATCAGATAAATTAAAATCAGTGAATAATGAAGAGCATGAAAAAACATACCCCACCATTTGCTATTTTAAAATCTACAGAGATTTTGTTTCTGGCAGCATACCCTGAAGTGAGGTTTATGTTGGACTCATTACATTGTTCCCATTCTAGCCAAGGTGGGGAGACAAGGCTGCATGCCTAGTGTTAGATGCTGGTGTATCTCAGCTGGAGATCTGTTTATTTCTGTATTTTAGTGCTCTAAGTTTGCCAGAGAAAAGTGAGAAAAAAGTAAGTTAAAACTTGTTGGGTGTGGGGTTTTTTTGTTGTGTTGTTTTGGGGTTTTTTTTTTTTTTTTTGTTTTTTTGGGGGGGGGGGGGTTTTTTTTTTTGTTTTTTTGGGGGGGGGGGGGTTTTTTTTTTTGTTTTTTTGGGGGGGGGGGGGTTTTTTTTTTTTTTTTTGTTAGTTTGTTTGGGTGGGTGGGGTTTGTTTTGTTTTGGGGTTTTTTTTGGGTTTTGTTGTTTTTTTTTTTTCTCCCCAATCATACCATCTTTCTGCAAACTTCCAAATATGTTGTGAACTTCTGAAATCCAGCCTGCTTCATACAAGGGTTCATATGGCTCTGGAGAAGACAGTTATGCAACTTTCTCTAAGTTACTTCTTATTCTATGTATCATGATAAAACAGAAAATACATGTAGTGGTGAAGGCAGAAAAATATAATTTAACTAACATCCATCTCTCAACAGTTGTGGGATTATTCCAGGTGCTGTGTTGTAGCTATATTTAAAAAAAAACCCACATATTTTTCAGAATATCAGCCTACAACCAACCTATTGAGCAAAGTGTGATATTTTTACCACATAGTTTTGAAAATTCCACTTTTTTGGCAAGTGTATACTCTAAGGACAGTATGTTCTTTCTAAGTCTGTAACTTCTGTTATTTTCCAGTCACATTTTGGTAATTTCTATGAGGCCTCAAACTTGCCTCAGTAAGACATCCTTGAAGACTGTTAGTTTTGTTATATGCAGAACGCTAGTATCAGCTGTGCTATTGTAGAATTTTTCTTCTGTGAAGACACTTCTTCAAGTGCAGTTTCTGATAACTAACTACTGGCCTCTTCTGGGAGGAAATACCCTGTGACAACAAATAAATCAAAAAGCCCGATACTAAGACAATAATTAAGTAACCTAATAACTTTGTGGAGCAAATTATACAGTGGCTCGTCTGAGTTCTGATTTCCTCATTAAATTTTAATGGAGGCAGCAGCTGCAGTTTGAATTTCTTGCCTGTCATCCAGATTCTATAAAGCACAAATCTATTTTCTGCAAATAGTTTCCAAAACGTCTTCCATACACTGGATAAAAGCTTACTGATTTCAGCCAAAAGCTTAGAATGAGGTCTGAGACATGAAATATATCTTAAGGAGTACAATTACCTGATCAGTCTGATAGCTGCTCTTACTTAATGATAGTGTGCCCTCTAAGGACCAGATACACTAAAAATCTGGAAAATAAGAATTATTTTATCTTTTTTTAATCAATAATAAAATCACATGCTCTGCAAATGCACAGGAACAGGAGACAATACACACAACTTAATTGTGAAGCACACTTAACTGTGAAGCAGATTAAAGATTGGCTTGTTCCTGATTTAATTTGATGTACAGGCCTATCTCTCACCCACAGTCAGGTAAGTATTTTGGTATGTTTTACAGAACAGGTGAGATGCAAATAACATTTTTAACCAGTCTAACTATGGGTACTGGAGAACTGAATAAACCTTTTAAATGAACAAAGATTAAGGCAGTGTTACAGAAGGTTTTTTCAAGTTTCTTCCTAGGCACAATAATTTCTGTCTTAATAAAATATCTCACTTCAATTTTTATTCCTCTCTTTTCCACTTGCTTTGCAAATAATAATAAATAATAAATAAGCTGTGTTGTGAATAACTCTTTCAGTACATTCAATCCCATGCAGTTGCTTTGCAACACAATTTTTCTGAAGAGCTGTCCGAACTTCCAGGATGACTTCTGTTCTGTATTTCGTTGTACTTCCCATGCAAAGCGGTCCTGCCGTACACATTCCTCCTGATAGGAACTTCTGGGCACAGTGAAGCGATCTGCTGGCCACCCACACCGGGGGATTGCTGTCCCCTGGTGTCCCGGTCTTCCAGAGCCTCGGTAGCAGTAGTCAGGAGCAGAATCCTCTCTCGAAGTCTGCTTTGGATAGCAGCAGACTCTGGGATGGGCTTAGACTGCGTGCAGATCCCTCCTCTGGACTGCGATGCTTCTCATGTTCATTATATTCAGAGCAACGGGAGCACTTCTAAGAATCTCAGCACACAACAAAGTGACTAAATTTTCAACACAATTCCTGTAGCTTGGAGAGCTGCTGTCCTTTGGGGGTTTTGCTGGAGAAAAGAAATGCCTTTTGCAGGCTGTGTCCTGAGTGCCCTGAACGCGGAGCACCGCGGCTGGGCGAGGGCTGGCAGTGAGGACGGAGGAATGCTCGTACTGGGAAGCAAACCCATCCCTGTGGAATTGCTGTAGTGGAGGATCGTGACAGACTATGACAGGCCTAGGACTACGACAGTCTTACGCTGTGCCATGGGAGGTTTAGGTTGAATACTAGGAAGAATTTCTTCACAGAAAGGGATGTTAGATATTGGAATCGGCTGCCGGGGAAGTGGTGGAGTCACCGTCCCTGGAGGTGTTTAAAGGAAAGACTGGACGTGGCATGGTCTAGTTGACATGGTGGTGTTTGGTCATAGGCTGGACTCTGAGTCTGGGATGGTGAGCACCCGTCGGAGCCCTTTCCTTGGACTCTCGCAGGCAGCAGGCAGACGAACGGCACAGCTGCGGTGAGGCGGCACACAAGACCTTATGTCCCAAGGTGGGCCGCCGCCTCAGCCTGCCGGTTGGGGAGGAGCGAGAGAAGGCCGGGTTGGGCCGCACATCCCGCGGGATCGGGACGGACCCGCAGGCGGCTCCCGGCGGGCCCGGCTTCCGCCACGTGTCCCCCCCCGGCCCGCTCGTTGCCGCGGCGACGGGAACCTCTCCCGCCCCTTCCGGCCTCGCATGGCGCCGTCTCTTCCGCTGCGGGGAGTAATATGGTGAGTGGCCCCTGCTGGGGGCAAGGAGGGAAGGAGGAAGGAAAGTCGTGCGTGGAACACGGGGTGGGGAGGCTGCGGGAAGTGCCCGGTCCCTCGCCGGGGCGGCGGCGCCGCGGGGCATCCGGGCTGGCGCGGCCCATGACGGGCCCGGGGGCAGCGCGGGGCGTCGCTGCCCGTGCGGTGTTTCCTCCTCGGGGCTCTCCGCCCGCCCCTCGAGCGCGGTCACCGGGCCGCGGCCGGCCGGCACC